>SNQJ01S0054654.1:56572-68102 GCA_010110895.2 Picea sitchensis
CTTGGATCTACTTCTTAAAGACCAAGGATGAGGTCTTTAGCGAGTTTCGGGAGTTCAAAGCTCTAGTTGAAAACCAGATAGGGAAGAAGATCAAAGTCTTGAGATCGAACAATGGGGGAGAGTATACCTCTAAGGAATTTGAGGGTTTCTACAAGGAGGCAAGAATCAAGAGGGAGTCAACAATTCCATACAACCCACAACAGAATGGGGTTGCAGAGCAGAAGAATCGATCCATCATAAGGGTTGCTAAAGCCATGATACATGACCAAGACTTGGACATGTTTCTTTGGGCAGAGGCATGTAACACAATAATCTACATCCACAACCAGTGTCCTCATAAGATCTTGGAGGACAAGACACCATAGCAAGCATTCACTGGTGTGAAGCCAAAGGTGAGTCATTTATGCATCTTTGGTTGTTCAGTTTATATCCATGTACTAGTAGAGCCCTCCAGTAGGAAGGGTTTGTTTGTGGGTTACAGTGAGACTACAAAGGCTTACAGGGTCTATATTCCAAAGCAGAGAAAGACAGTAGTAAGCAGGGATGTAAAGTTTGAGGAAGACTTTGCATCAAGGAAGTCTCATGAGCCTACTCCAGTGGCAGAGGATGAAAAGTAGGAAGCTCTGAAGGTTGAGCTGGGATCACCAGTGATTTCCAGGGCAGTACAACAACCTTCAAGTGAAGAGGGGGAGACAAGAGCCCCTTCCACTTCTGTCAGGAGACCTTGATGGTTCAGTCAGATGTTGAGGGATGCTCAAGAGCATGTTGAGACTCCTAGGAGCACATTCAGAGAGAGCAGACCTCCGAAGAAGTTTCCAGACTATATAGCATTGATGAACATCATTTTAGATTCTGAGCCTTCCATTTTTTAGGAGTCAGCAAACCAGTGCATATGGCGGGATACCATGGTGGAGGAGTAAACCTCCATCATGAAGAATGATGTTTGGGACATAGTGCACCTTCCTCACTAAGAGGGAGTGTTGAGAATTATAGCTCGCACAAGAACTTCCACATAGGTTCCATGTGAACATGTGAAAAGTCATTCGTAATATTTTTGAAAAATAATTCTATTTTCAAAAAGTAAATTCTATTTTGTAATTCACTTTAGTTAAAAAGTGAAGTCTTATTTTTAACAATTGAGTCTAAAAAGTGTATTTCATGCATGCATGACTTAGACTAGGAGTAGTCTCAAAAATATATTGGGGTTTTGGTCTCAACTAAAACTACAAAGACAGGTCAACATAGAGAATTCACACACACGTGAAACTTGAGCAGTTAAGCAGGTTGAGCAACAGAGAGGGAGAGAGACTAGGTAGCCAGGAAAGAGATGTTTCTGGCAACACGTAGTACCATGCAATAGTTTTGTACAGTCGTACGAAAGTCCGTACAATTGTACGAACAGTATTGTAGGGATCCAGACAGAGTCGTACCAGCATCCGTATAGTTTGTACGAACAAAACGTGCAGTCGTACAGCAGGTCGTACTCTTCCAGCAGGTTGTTCCGCTTAGTTTGAGGTGTTTTTTTATATCCGTGCAGTGTTGTTTTTTGGGCAGCTTGTGGAAATTTCCTTGTAAATTTTTCGAAGGAATGAAAAGTTAGTTTTTAAAGGAGTAATTACCTGTGTTGTGTGAAATTAATTTTTATGCTCCCGCTATTTGATTTCCAGCTATTGTGTGATTAATGCTATGGTCTGAAATTTATTTCTGCAATAATTAAATTCAACAATCTGCTTGTTTGATTGAGATCATAAGGACTTTAGTCACCTAGGGCTAGGGAATTTTCACACATATTCCTCCATTCCTCAACTACTCCATGCCTTGAAAGCCACCTAAGTTCCATCCCTTTTCCATAGTGATTAGCAGAGCAAAAAAAAATTGCATAGATTCAAATCTCTCCGAGCAAAGGTAGGATGTCACTTCTCGCTGGAATTATCTATGGTTCTGCAGGTTGCTCGTGATTGACAGCATGCTTTCCTATGAGTTTAATTTTACTAGTTAGAGTAGCAATTCTCTGAATTTTCCAAGTAGAATGATAAAGTAATGGTAGATTTGCACAGTATAATTGAGTCAATGGATTCCTCTTTAGTCCATTCGATATTTGAATTTTAATTACCCACTCTGAAATGAATGAAGCAAAGCGATTTCCTTTCAAATATGTTCATGGCCTATAATTGAGCAGGACTGCGAGCATTCATATGCTCAAGCTATCCACATAATAGATTGTCCCTAAGCCTTTCATCCATTGTCCTCACCCGATTGACATTGCTTGATTGATATGTATTGTTTTAACATGATTATATGCACGCATTAGATGGTTGTGCGCAGCAAAAAAGACATGGCTCCCGAGGATCAAAGGAATGGAGAAAGAACATAAAAGCATTCCACAAACATCCAAAAATAGGGCAGCAGTACCAAGGATCCGGAGGCAACTATGGCATCTAAGGACACAGGTGCGACTACTAGATTGTCTGCTCATAAGTACTACGGGCAGCTATTTGAGATGTATAAAAAGGCACCTCCTCTGCCCCAAAAGAGGAACAGTCCCAAGCACAATGAAAACTTCAACAACATGAAGGAGAACTATAATGACCGGAGATCTTACTTGCACAACATCACTGCTCATAAAAAATTGTTTCCTTACACTGATGAGATCCAATGGTTGGTTGACGGGGCATATTTGAATGATAGAAATATGTATTCAGATACGAGAGAATGCATTGCATCTTTTACCCCAAAGGCCATCACAACAATCTACAAATTTATGGATCCTCAGACAAAATTAACACTCAGTTGGGTAGAAGAGTTCACTAGCAAGCATGACCTAGAAAAGGTAATGTAACAACCCCAATTTTAATCCCCAATTTAGAGATGTATAATGTAAGAATGATGTATGGCCATAGGCCAAGCCATGTAATATGTATATCTGAAATAATAAACAAAATGTATCATCGACTACAAGCGGACACAGACAGAGACTTGGGGACTAAGTATCCACAAGAGAGGGAAAGCATAATAGGGGGTCCATAGGGGAAGTTACCCATGTCTATTAAACCCAAACCATCTTTCCAATTATCATTGTGTATAAACCTTCTATTTTATCTTGAGTGTTTCCAAGCCCCAATCATTCAATGCATGTAAGAGAGTTGATGTGAGATCATCTCTAGAATTAAGGAGAGCATGGGTTGAGTACAAGCAAGCATAGGGGAAGTGTGAGAGTCAAGCAAATCCTTATGGGGAAGAGTGAAAGTGAAGCAAGCAAGGAAAATCTGTATGGGCAGGGAGAGAGCAAGTAGAGAAAAAGAAATAGTATGCGGTGCGAGAAGCAACAGGAGAGAACAGAGTGTTGAAGCTTGAATGAGCGATTGGGCATGAGGAACAGTTTGTTGGAGTTGTAAATTCGTGGAGAGAGAGGCCACAAGCTTGTGAGCAATTTCAGTTCAAGAAATTGTCAAAAGAGCAAGTGCTTTGTTGTGGTGTGAATTCCTAGTCCTAGCCGCGAATTCCTGGATTCCCCAGCAAAGAGATTCTTGTCTGACCTGCACAGGAGCCTCGGAGGCAAGGGGGGTAGCCTGAGGGACTACATGGCAGAGAAGGGTATCCCATTCCTTGGGTTGCGTAGGTTGAGGGGAAGAGAGTTTGTAGATTGGAATGGTTGTGGGATTTCGTTGCTGAGAAGGGACAGTAGCCAGCCTTAGGAACCATCATCTCTTGTGAATTCATAGCCCCAACTTGGGGGTGACTTGATGTTGAGAACTGGAACAGCAAGTCTATGGTTGGGAGGAACGTTCATCCTATGCAATGGGTTGCATTTTAACAAGATAAGTTTCATATTCATTGTGTTTAATTATGTTGAATTGTTGAGTTAATTGCTTTGTATTGCCATCTGAGTTTATCTTATTTATTGTTTCCTATTATGCCTAAATGGCGCTTCTAAACCTGTGTTGTTATATCATTGAATGTTGTTGTGTGTGTTTATTAGTTTTTACGCATGTTTAATTGATTGCTTTGAGTTTTTAATCGTTATGGATGCTTGCATGAGATTGTATGTCATGATGTGCATTTTCCACATTTAAAATTGGTATCAGAGTTTTAATTTCGTCGAACTTAGAAGTACCACGACTTGGTTGAAGGCTAGGTACGTTACATTATGGTATCAAAGCTAAAATTTTATGGTAGCGTGCCTCAGTGAGTATCTAGGTACGTTACAAGTTATGCAAGGATATTGGCAAAGCATGAGGGCCTTTTGGAGGTTTCCTACCAAAAGTTATCCAACCAAACATCTAAAATGAACAATGGCAAATATTGTGGCTTTGGTAAGCCAATTACATGGTGAAAAGGATGCTACTTACATATATGAATCATGGCAGCCATTGATTCATGAAGTCATCGGCAAAGGATCAATATTTAACCAAGCCAACATAATCTCAAGTAAACTGGTTTCGACCATCCTTAATGTTTGTGAAATTAAGGACGTACATTCGCCCCAATGTTCATGGCCACATATTTAATGGACACGAAATGTACCTCACATACCTTCCCCAGTCTAAAATAGGCTCGGAATCCTTCAAAAGCATCGCTCCACATGTATTGCCAAGTTTTGAAGAAGACTAAGTATTGTTCGGAGTACGAATTCCTTTGTGATAGCTTCTTGGTGGCCTTGTATGAGATCCTATTTGGCAAGCCATATCCTAGGTTGTCAAAAGAAGATAAAAGAACCCTTGATCCCATTGATACAAGTATATAGAGCAGCGTGAAAACTATATTAGAATTACAATGGCACAATGCAACCTCATCTATTGTCATATCATGTGCCAACTTGGATGGTTTTGATGGAAGTTGCATGTCAAACCACCCTTCATGGGGCTAATGCATTGTCGGTGACTAAGAATTGTAAATATTTTTCTACTTATCCTATCACACTTGGGGCATACTCTCTTTCAAGTTTCAGTGAAGCTTTGCAGATGGCAGAAGAGATGAAAGATTATACGCTGCAAGAAGCTTCTCTCAAAAGCACACGACCCGTTGAAAAGGATATCCAAGCACTTTGAAGAGAAACACTTGGCAATGGTTTATAATCATAAAGAAGGCCCTGAGAAAGAGGTCAACAAAGATGCTTGGGACTTTGAGGAAGTTCAAGAGAAAAAGAGGCAAGTTAAGGAAATGAGATTGTGTGGCCAAACAATGTTGAGCATGATAACCAAAAGCATAACTCCAACGGATATAAGGCATCCCTCTAGGTTTCAGTAGAAAGAAGTAGGCTGAGCATCAAAGAAAATCAGCAATGAAGCAAAGATCTTCCTTGACACCGATGGTATTGCAGGCACTACAATATAGGGAAACCACTTGGAACCAAGCAACAACACAATGTAATAGGTTATGCGGAAACAAGGAAAAGAATAAACCAAACAACAAGTGAAAATTGCCATGGATGTTGGCAACTCTCCAAAAGATAACATTCCATCACAGGATCTACAGAAGGAAGTGGTTATATATTTAACCGAAGAAGATAGCCAAGCAGGAAAGGATGGCAAGGTTGTGAATTTTCCAAACCCTAGGTAACTATTGACCTATGCTTCTTTATTAAATAAATCAGATCTCGAATTTACTCAATAAAATAAATTTGACAATGCATTAATCACACAGATGGCTGGAAAATACAGCGAAAGCATAAAATAGAAAACACGAAATCTGTCCTTCAAATTTACTTATCATTAATGACTCAAAAATGAGGTTTTTTGCCTATTGAATGAGAAAATGCAAAACAGGTCTGAGAAACTTGCGGTGTCACTTTGTCCATACAATTGTACAAACTTTACGGTACTATCTATACGACTATACAGATCTATAAGATCTATCTGTATGACTATACGGAATTCACTGTGCAGATAGATCTGCAACTTGCAATCATTGCTGCATTGTTTTCTCCTTTCATCAGCCTCTTTCTTCGCCTTCAAACAAAATTGTCTTCATGAAGTATGAATGTGTCATTACCCTCTACCTTGACTTGCCTTTATACTTTAGCCGAAATCCTAATCTACCAAAACCCTAATCTCTTGGTGAGATCAACAGTTGAGATTAGTCTAAATCACCAATGCATTAAAAATGCACTTTATTAGACTCAACAGCTAATTAAAAGACTTTCACTTTATAAATAAAATGAATTAAAAATTAGATTTGACTTCGACGACTTCATGCACGTTTGACACAAAACCTGTGTGGAACTTCATGTCCAAGCTACAAACATCAACACTCCCTCTTAATGAGGAAGGAATTATGCACCAATCCAAGTTTGTCCTTGAATGCTTCAAACTTCCCTTTTGCTAAGGGCTTGGTCAAAATATATGCAACCTGTTGATCTGTTGGTACATACTGGAGCTTCACTACTCCTTTTTGAATCATGTCTCAAATGAAGTGATACCTAATCTCTATGTGCTTGGACATGTCATGAAATACTGGATTCTCAGAGAGTTTGATACAAAAACTCTGATTATCACAGTAAATGACTATGAGATCCAACTCCTGATCAAATAATCCTACTAGTAACTTGCGAAGCCAGATGGCTTCACAACTAGCAGTATTAGCTACCATATACTCTACCTCTGCTGAGCTAAGTGCCACTCAAGTCTACTTCCTACTGAACCAGGATATCATCATTGATCCCAAGCTAAAGCAACATCCTGAGGTGCTCTTCCTGTCTACTGCACTGCCTGCCTAATCTGAGTCTATATACCGCTGCAACTTCACCTCAACATCTCCAAGATATCTCAAGCCCAAACTCCATTGTGCCTCTCAAGTATCTGAGCACATGTTTTGTTGCTACACAATGCTCCTACCTCAGCTCCACCATGAACTAGCTCGAGGTGTTCAGTGCAAAACATATAACTGGCCTAGTGTTGACTAGATACATCAAGGAACCTTTCAGTTGCTTATACAACGTGGGATCCACCATATTTGAATCTGAAGTATTGACCTTCTTCGGGTTAGTGATCATAGGTGTGGCCATGGGTCTGTAGTCCTCCATTTGGAATCTCTTCAGGATCTCAACTGCATACTTACCCTACTCGAGGAAAATCTCCCCCGGTATCTGCCAAACCTCCAACCCCAAGAAGTAATGCATCGTGCCAATGTCCTTCATCTCAAACTCAGCTGCCATATCTGCCTTGCACCTTGCAATGAGCTTCTCTGGTCTTGTAAGGAATGGGTCATCTACATACAACACCAAAATGAGCAGATCAACGTCAACAAATATGAAATATGAGTTGGGATTTGCTTCACTTTTGGTTAAGCCCATACTCTGCAGGTATCCATTGATCCTAGAATACCATGCTCTCAATGCTTGCTTGAGTCCATACAAGGCCTTTTTCAACTTGCAAACATGGGACTCCTTCCCATTGATCTCAAATCCCTAAGGTTGCTCTATGTACACTTCTTCCTCAATTATCCCATCGAGGAAAGCTCTCTTTACATCCATCTAATGTTTTCTCCATCCCATAATGGAGACTAAGGACGTCACTGACTCACTGCTCTAATGGAAATGTACCTGGCAAGTGGAATGAAAGTCTCCTCGTAGTCCACTCCCTCCTTCTGGGAGAACCCTCTCGCCACAAACCTCACTTTGTACTTCTCGATGCTGCCATCTACAACATGCTTGATCTTGTAGAGCCACTTGGAACTCACCACTAACTTCCCCTCTGGTCTTGACATAATGTCCCATACATCATTCTTTGTGATGGAGGTGTACTCCACCATGGCATCCCACCATATATGTTGGTTTGTTGCCTCCTGATAATTGGAAGGCTCAAAATATATGATGTTGCTCATCAATGCCATGTAGTTCGAAAACTTCTTCGAAGGTCTGTTGTCCCTAAATGTGCTCTGGGGAGCCTCAACGTATTCTTGAGCATCCCTCAATGTCTGAGTGAACCATCGAGGTCTCCTGACAAAACTAGAAGAGGCCAATGGCTCCTCCTCCTCACCTGAAGGTTGTTGCCCTGAACTAGAAGTCATTGGTAACCCGAGCTCAACCTTCAGAGCTTCCTGCTCCTCATCCTCTATCACTAGAATAGGCTCATGAGACTTCCTGGAAGCAAAGTCCTCCTTGAAATTTGTATCCATGCTTACAATTATCTTCCTCTGATCTGGAATGAAGACCCCATAGGCCTTTGAAGTCTCACTGTAACCCATAAACAAACCCTTCCTGCTGGAGTGCTCCAACTTGGTCCTCTTCTCTACATGTACATGAATATAAACTGGACAACCAAAAATGCGAAAATGACTCACCTCTGGTTTCACACCAGTGAATGCCTCCTTTGGTGTCTTTTCCTCCAAGATCCTGTGCGGACACCTGTTCTAGATGTAAATTGTTGTGTTGCAAGCTTCTACCCAAAGAAACATCGGTAAGTCCTGGTCATGAATCATGGCCTTAGTAACCCCTATAATGGATCAATTCTTCTGCTCTGCAACTCCATTATGCTATGAGTTGTACAGAACAATCAACTTCCTCTTTATCCATGCCTCCTTGCAGAAACCCCCAAACTCCTTGGAGGTATACTCACCCCCATTGTCCGATCTCAAAACCTTGATCTTCTTCCCTGTCTGGTTCTCAACAAGAGCTTTGAACTCCTGAAACCTGCTAAGGACTTCATCCTTGGTCTTTAGGAAGTAGATCCAAGTTTTGTGAGAGAAGTCATCAATGAAGGAAACATAGTACATGCTTCCTGTGATTGATGTTACTGACATTGGTCCACAAACATCTAAATGCACCAGATCTATGATCCCCTTAGACCTATGCTCATTGCTTGGGAAAGCAACCTTGGCATGCTTGCCAAGCGTGCACCCTCTACATACACCCTATTGTTCAATACTGAAATCTAGAAGACCTGTGACTACCTCCCTCATAATAGGCAACGCCTTGTGATGCAGGTGTCCCGTCCTCTTGTGCCACAACTCAACAAACTGTCATTGCTATGAACTAGGGCTCGAACAGGGTCACCCTACAACCTGTACAAATTTCCTTCCCTAACCCCTATCACCTATGTTGCTTCTGGGCTAGATTCCTTCCACCTGATAAGAACATGTTGGTTCTTGAACTCTATTGCATAACCCTTATCCTCCATGATCGTAACTGAAAAAAGGTTTTCCTGAGACCTGGAACAAACAAAACATTGACAAAGTCTAAAGAGTTACTTGACTGGAATTGAAAGGGAATGGTACCAACCCCTGCTAGTAGGTACTTGGCATCATCACCAAGTTCAACCCAAACTTTTGAGTCCTTCTCTGTTAGACTTGAAAATAACTCCCGGGTTGATGTCATATGCCTAGATGAACCACTGTCCACATAACAAGCATTCCTCGGAATTGTATTGGTAGAAAGGCAAGATACCATCAAGAAATCATAATCAAACTTGGAGGCAAACTCCCTCATTTGAGTTTCAGTTGAGGCTGCAACCTGATTCTATTGTTGCTTCTCTTTACCTTTCTTCTTGTCCAGACACTGTGATGCATAATGCTCTTGCTTATGACATATGAAGCACTTGATTTTACTCAAGTCCTTCTTCTCTATTTGTGAGGATGAATCCTCACTATTTCCCTTACCCTTGTTAGGTCCTTTACCTTTGCCCTTCTTGGTTTGACCAATTAGGGCTAGGTTGTCATCACCACCTTTCTTGTCGGCCTTTAACTCCATCTGATTCCCCTCCTGGATGCAGTCATCCCAAATCCTTTGAAAGACGAGAAGTTTTTCACGAGCACAGATACCTTTGACAAATCGTACCCATGATGTTGCGAATCCATTTAGTGCCATGTTCACTAACTTTGCATCGACCACCTTCTCCCCAACTGCAGCAAGTTGATCACGAATCTGCATGATCTTCATTAGGTAACTAGTAACAGTATATGATCTGGACATCTCTATGGATCTTAGTCTGTTCCGCAAGAACATCTTCCTGTTAATGTTCTCACTCTGGTAGAGGATTACCAGTGCATAGAACATCTCCTTAGCAGTCTTCTTCTCAGATATGTGAAGGATCGAGTGATCTTTAATGGCATCCATGATCATCTACTTGGCTTTTACCTCCTTCTTGTTGTGGGTTGCCAACTACTGCAAATCTGTCAGTAGTGGCACCGCATCTTTCACGATATCCCAAAGATCATTCTCCTCTAACAAGAGAGTAACCCCGACCTTCCAAATTAGAAAATTAGAGGCACCATCCAATATGTCCTCGAACCTGAGGCTAGTTGATGCCATCTTTGATCTGCACACAAACTGCTACTCTTCGATCTTTTAATCATAGTCGCTCTGATACCATGTGAATTTTCCAAACCCTAGGTCATCGCTAACCTATGCTTCTTTATTAAATAAATCAGATCCTGAATTTACTCAATAATAGAAATAAAAAAACAATAATTGAGAATGCATCAATCACACAGATGGCTGGAAAATACAGCAGAAGCATAAAACACGAAACACGAAATATGTCCTTCAAATCAGCTTATCATTAATGACTCAAAACTTACAAGGACACCTCAAAATTGAGGTTTTCTACCTAGTGAATGAGAAAACTACAAAACAGGTCTAAGAAACTTGCAGTATGACTATCCATACAATTGTACGGTATTGTCCATACGACCGTATGGTACTATGCGTACAACTGTACTGATCCATACGATATGTTCGTACGACTGTACGGAATTCACAACGTGGATAGATCTACAACCTACAATCATTGTTGGGCTACTCTTCTCACTGTTGAACTGTTTTTTCCTTTCCTCGGCCTCTTTCTTCGCCTTTAGAGAAAACTGTCTTCGTGAAGAATGAATGTGTCTTTACCCTCAACCTTGACTTGCCTTTATACTTTAGTTGAAACCCTAATCTACCAAAACCCTTATCTCTCGATGAGATCAACGGTTGAGATTAGTCTAAATCACTCATGCATTAAAAATGCACTTTATTAGACTCAACAACTAATTAAAAGACCTTCACTTTATAAATAAAGTGAATTACAAAATAGATTTGACTTGGACGACTACACGCACGTTTGACACAAAACTTGTGCGGAAATTCCTATCCAAGCTACAAACATTGTTGAAATTAATGCAACTGCAAGAGCCATTCTCCGGAGGATGGAAAAGACCCTAGCTATGGACTAGGGCCCCTAGCACACTCCTGGGGTTTCTTGGTATGAGACCAAGCAATGAGAGCCATGGCAAAAGACCCTAGTGAGGGCCCCAGTATATGATTGGGGTTCTTGGTCTTGGACCAAGCAGTAAGTCCCTAGATGTGTCTAGGGCCCCTGGATGTGTTCCAGAGAATCCTTGCCCGGTGCTTGGATTAATCCTTGGATATGTTCCTTGGTGGTTGATATAAGTCCCTAGATGTGTCTAGGGCCCCTGGATGTATTCCAGGGAACCCTTGCTTAATGCATGGGTTGATCCTTGGTCTTGTACTTTGGTGGATAAGACCCTAGATGTGTTCTAGAGCCCCCAGATGTGTTCTGGGGCAACCTGGTCTTTGACCAGGTAGATCTTGGTG
>SNQJ01S0054654.1:78172-89456 GCA_010110895.2 Picea sitchensis
TCGGAGAAATTAATTCCCCTCGCCCTCTATTAAGTGTTAGGTGTGGGGAATCCATGGGGCACTAGTAAGATACCAACTTCCTCACACCTAACACTTAATAGAGAGCGAGGGGGATTAATTTATCCGACAATGTGTGTGTGTGTGTGTGTGTGTGTGTGTGTAGAGAGAGAGAGAGAGAGAGAGAGAGAGAGAGAGAGAGAGTAAATCAATCAATCTCTATTGAGCACTTGCTAGTGGGTAATCGATGGTTTGATTTCAATAGGGGTCCTGTGTTGCAAATTGTCCACCTCCAACTCATAGTTCCTTGTACCCTTTCCATGAGGTTGNAGAGAGAGAGAGAGAGAGTAAATCAATCAATCTCTATTGAGCACTTGCTAGTGGGTAATCGATGGTTTGATTTCAATAGGGGTCCTGTGTTGCAAATTGTCCACCTCCAACTCATAGTTCCTTGTACCCTTTCCATGAGGTTGGGGTAGTTTATATTAATAGTTGGTTCATATGCTAGGAAGATATAGCCTAGGGTGGTGAGGCACACAATGGCTAGTTCTTAGTTTCTCATAATATGTGTGTGTGTGTTTTGATTTCATCTATTTCAAATATCTATCTATCTTGCGTAGAGAGACCTAGTCCTTTGGAGTGTCGCATCGACACGATGTCATGTATATTTTGATTTCATTTATAAATATCAAATATATTGACACAATGTCATGTATATTTTGATTTCATCTTTAAATGTCAAATATATTGCTTTTTTTCTTGCAATAAGTGAGTGTATGTGTGTGTGAAGAAAACTTTATATTCAATATTTCGGAGCTGAAATTAGAATCAGTTTGTTGTTATGGCAATTTCTAAGCCTTTAAAGGCTCTATGCTCTACATCTAAAAAGACCCTTCGAGACAGATTGTCAATTAATTCTACATCTACGTATGATAGTCTTATTGAGCCATTTAAGACCTCTTTTTGTGCTTCAAAGCATGAAAATATATAAACAAAAATGCATTTTTAGGCCTTAACAACAACAGGAAAATATTTTATTCAAATATCATAGAGCAAATCAGCAACATGACCATTAGTATAATGAAAGAACAATTTCCAAACAAAGATCCCCATTCTTGAACTCCTACTCATAAAAATGCATTCCTTCAAAGATATCGCTTCTTTAGATAACCTATCGACTTTATAATTGAATTCTCTGAAATGTGTGTAAATGAGATATCAAAAAAATTGTTCTTTACCTCAAGAACTCTATTCAAAATTGGAATTAGAACCAAATTATTAATTTGATAGTTGTCATTTGCCCAATCCTTACGGAGCTTTAAATCACCCAAAACCTATAGCTTGTTAGTGCCTCTATTTGCAACACATTTCATAATTAACCATAAAGCATAGAATTCAACCCTATTATTTGTTCCCTGACCTATTACATACATCAAAATAATATAATTATTTTCTAATAAAAATAAAATACCCCCCACACCACACAGACCTAGGTTTCCTTGACAAGTCCCATCAAAGAACCCTCGTGCTTTTGACTAAATTTCAATGTCAATCCTTTTGGGGATTTTATGTGGTTTAATATTTTTAGGCTTCCAAGATCCAGCATAGGAGAATCTAATATCGTGAGCAACCTGCATAGGATTTCTTTATTTTCATTGAAATACCAAGAGATGTGAATGAAGCTTTATAATGAAGAGTTAATATAGTTCATCATGAATCAATCTGATGCTACACAAAATATTTAGGAGGCTACACTAAACATTATTGTTTATAGGCTACACTTATTGGACGTATGAGGCTACACTATATTCCAAGGCTACACAAAGAATAGAGATATGTTTTCTTTAGCCGCTAACTGGTATGCTACGAGGAGAGTAGGGTGGGTTTTATCTATCAATCTACAACAATTAGTCACACGGTTTGAATGGTTTGTTAGTCTATTGTAATCCATAGACCCCAAATAATAAAGCAAGGCAAAGCTTCATGTGCTACTATAATTTTTTCATAAAAGTAATGTTTAAAACACTCTAACAAAGAGTTTTTCTCCCGCCTACTTTTACTACTTGCTAACTTTAAGGCCTCGCTCCAAACCTCCTTGGAGAATGGACATTTGACAAAGAGATGATCAACAAATTATTCACTAGCATTACATAGAATGCACCTTCATGGCCCTTTCCATTTTCTTTTTGGTCTATTGTCACGTGTTAAAATTTTGTTTGACAATGCTAACCACATAAAGATTCTTGTTTTTAGGGGATTGTTAAGTTTCCACATTATCTTCCACCACCATTTGAGTTCCTCCACCTCTACTTCTTCCATCCTAACATCATAACCAAATTTAATAATATATCACATCAACTTTCTTTTTTTACCGTTTAATCTCGCATTCTCACCCATTAAGCTTTAATGTAATGTGTTTTAACCATGATATAAAATAGGTTCATTCAACAATAAGTTCATGTTGCGAGTTTAGATCTCTTGTAGATTTCCATCCTTGTCTCCAATCCTCTATCTCATAATGAGAGGAAGCATCCTCTAAGCTAAAAAGGCATGAATCATGCAAAACTTCTAAAAGAGGACTAGAAAGTCTGAAATTACCCTATCATTATATTTAGGGATCTTCTCCCATTCTAACCTTGTTTCCCCTTCCTCTTTCCAAGCTAACCATTTGTCAATTAGGAGAAAGGATTTGACCAAAGCTTTCCATGTGATGGATGCTCCCTTTAAATATTTCCTTTCTTGCTTTATCCATTCCTCCATACTACCTTCTAAAATGTAATTATTTCTAGTCAATTTCCCCTATAAACCTTCATTGTTTTTTTTTTTGAACAAAAACGATTAATGGAATTCAATTATGAGAGACAGTGGCAAAGCCACTGGTTCTGTTACAACTATGGTGAGCCACGCTCTACTAGTCGAATACAATCCTGGAGGCTATACTAACCTTCCAGGGGTGGGATGTTTTACAAATTTATTTACAGACGAGGCTTCTATACAAAATGCCATTCTTGCTGAGAAATTGCAGAACTCTCTTTCGTGACTTGAAAACTGATTTACTTCTCTGGGTCTCGCTTCCATTCACTGTTTAGCTAAGTCATATTTTCCTCCAGCTGGGCGATTCTGGTCTCGAATTCTTTCTTGGGGTTCTTGAGTTCTTTATGAAGTTTGTCGAGCTCCTCAGTGATCTCGAATTTTGTGGTGGTAATGTCCCCTTCCAGTGTCTCCAATATTCTTCTTGCGTCTATGTCCAAATTTTGAAGAAAGTTCAACTGGTAGTTCAACATTTGCTTTAAATTTTCTAGAGTGACGTCCATTGCGTTCAGCCTTTCTTCTTTGCTTGGTTTGCTTCCCGAGCTGGATGCCATCTTTGGTGACTTCTTCTCTTCTCCTTGCGACCTACTACTGCGCTCAATCTTCTCGTAGCTGGGCCGAATTCCTTCTTGGTTGTCTCTGCATGAGGTTGGTATGAGGGGTTGAGTTCCTCTCCCCGATTTAAGCACAACCTCCTCCCAAATCGAATCCCCTAAACGATTTGCGTGATCTAAGGGGTATGGGCGACTTGTTGTTTTGTCTCCTCCCCAACGAAAATCAACAACCGAATGATTCTCTGGGTTGTACCTTCTGTCCACTTGCGCTGTCCTATAGCGCCTTAGCCCTGCCGCGCTTTGGATTTGGCCAAATCCTTCTTCCGTGCTGCCTTTCCCTTTCCAACTCATGACTTTAATTCTTTTATGGGATTTCTCCCTGGAGTCAGGACAGATCCACTGTGGACGTTGTTCCATTAAGTTGCATAGTTCCAGCAGTCAAGAGGGCACCTTTATTGGCCTCGACATCTGCTTTCTCGCTTAGGTTTCATAAAACATGGTAAATCTTATAAGACCGGAAATTCCCAAGGAGGAGTTGGATTTTCTCCAGCAGATTATTGAGTTTTGCATTTTTGAGTTTGCTTTGGTGGATTAAGGCTTTGATTACTATCCAGGAGTCACCAATTATTACCAGATCTTGAACGCTATGACTGATTGCTTGAATGAGCCCTTGCCAGAGGGCTAGCGCTTCTGCTCTATTGTTAGTTTCAGTTTCGAGTCCCCAGGCGAAGCTTAGTTTTATTGAACCGGTGGGGCTTTCTAGAATCCCTCCTCCACCTGCCAAGCCTGAGTTCCCTTTGGAGGCCCCGTCGAAGGACAAAATACGTTTCTTTTCCTTTGTCTTCCAGTCTTCAAACTCTTGTTTCTCCTTTCGTATTTCCCAGGCTTCATGGCCAGAGTTGTTGTCCTTTTTTCCCCCCTGGTCTTGAATTTTAAACTGAGCCAACCATTGTTCCTCTTCCAACTCTAGCACTCTAGAATTCTTTGTTTGGCAGAAGTGGGGAGCGCTTTCACCAAAGTAGGTATGTATCTTGGTTGCAACTTGGGCTGGACTTCTTTTGAGTTCTCTGAAGAGTCAATTGTTTCACTCTAGCCATATTTTCTAGAGGATGAATTTGGGGAGGACTCTCCACAGAGCGGAGATTTGGCCTTTTTTCTTAGTCTGGAAAGGGTAGATGGAATCCCAATTTTGGAGAAGGTTACTCATATCTTGGGGTATGATTACGACACTTTGCAGCCCCAGAGCCAATTGCCAGACTTCTTTGGAATAAGCACAGTTGAGTAGAAGATGGTATGTGGTTTCTTCTTCTTGAAGACAGAGTGAGCATCTATTGGGGCCTTCCCACCCCCTTCTTCTAAGGTTTTCTCTCGTTAGAATGCTTCTGTGAGCTAGAGTCCAAATAAACATGTCAATCTTTGGGATGGACTTGGAGGTCCAAATTGTCGGATTTGGAGGGACATTGGGGTAGGCGTTTGTGAGTTGATGCCCTGTTGCAGTGGTGTATGTCCCTGAGCTCGTTCCCCAACCTCGTTTGTCTTTTCCTCTTTTTTTGAGGGGGGATTTCCCTTGGAGACAGAGCGACGTTCCATTCCTCTTCTAATTCAACGGGGTTGTTAGCAATTCCCCACCCTAGCCACATCTTGTGCTTATTATTCCCCCAAATTGAGATGTCCCAAAGAGTGTTTAAATTTTGAGTGACCATCCACTCTTTGAGTCAATCCAGATCCTGTCTCAACCCAAGGGGAGGATCTCCCATGATTGAGTCTTGCCAAATATTGATTTGTTTCCCATTGCCTGGCACCCAAGTGAGATGAGGTCTGAAATGGGGCATAGTCTTTTGACAGAGAGAAAAGATTGGGGAGCCTCTTTTCTCTAAAAATGGATGCTCTATACATATTTCCCTTGGACCCCTAAAGTACTTTTTCCATAGCGTTTTTTTACTCCACGTTGGCTTTCCATAGCATCTTTGCCCCAAGTGCCAGATTTTGAACATGTGCATTTTTTAAGTTGAGACCGCCTTCCAAGATAGGTTTAGAGATTTTTTCCCAGCTTATTAGGTGCAGCTTTCTCCCTGAATGTTTTCCCCCTTCCCAAAGGAACCTTCTAAACATTGCTTCAATTTTTTGTATTATGGAGACAGGGGCCAAAAGCAAAGAGCTTTGGTAGATTGGAATGTTGGCCAAGACTGCCTTGATTAGGACCACTTTACCTGCCAGGTTTAACCAGTTCGCTCCCCAAGAAGTTATCTTGTTCTTTATCTTGTCAATCAACAAATTCCAGTGTGAGGATCTTGGGGCGGAGTTGAAGATTGGGACTCCCAGATATTTGAAGGCATCTCATTTGGTACAACCTTCCATTCCCAGTATCCTGACGATCTCTAGCATTTCATTTGGCGTTATATTCCAACCATAGATCTTGCTTTTGGCAAGGCTTATGACACTTCCTGAGAATTATGTGTAAGCCGCTAATTCATTCTTGAATTTCCTTGTTGTGTGTAAGCTTGTTCCTCCCATTAGCAGAGTGTCGTCCGTGAACTGGGCATGATTTATGTCCTTTACCCCTGGCACTATTCTCAACCCATGAAGATTGTTGTGATTCTGACAGTGCTCCAGTTGGAAGCTCAGAACTAAGGCTTGAATTGCATAGAGGAGGGGAGAGAGGGGGCAACCTTGTCGGAGTCCTCTGGAAGCTTGAAAGAACTTAGTTACCCTTCCATTCACAAGAGGGGCTATCCAAGGTGACCTGATACACGCTTTGATCCAATTTACAAAAATTATGGCGAACCCAAAATTTTCCATGACTTTAAATAAAAAATTATGTCTTACTCTATCAAAAGCATTGGTGAGGTCAAGTTTTGTTATCATACCTTTGTCTTTTCTCCGGATGCTTGAGTGCAAGGCCTCTTGCACTAGGATGATGTTATCTACTATGTGTCTGCCTTTGATGAATCCTCCTTGGTTTTCAGGGATGATTATAGGGAGAATTGTTTTAATTCTGTTGGCTATTATTTTTGTGAGGATTTTGTAGCTTGTATTGCAGAGGGAGATTGGTCGAAATCTGCTGAAGCTGATTGCTCCTTTTTCTTTTGGAATCAGCGCTAGGAAGGCCAAATTTATTCCACCTCCTAGTTTGTTGCAAGTTTGAGATTTCCGGATCAGCTTTGTTAGATCTGATTTTATTATATCCCAGCTTTGCTGATAGAATATTGTTGTGAAGCCATCCGGGCCTGGGACTTTGTCAGGATTCATTTGATCCAGTGCCGCCTTTATTTCTTGTTGAGTAGCTTCCTTAGTTAGGTTGTTGTTGATGTCATCCTTGATGAGTTTTGGGATAAGGGAGAGAGGGTACTCTTTGGGGTCTATATCAGTCCTTTGCGTTTCAATATAGATTTCTTCGAAGGCTTCATTTGTCGCTGCTTTAATGCCTTTTGGATCAATGATTGTTTGATTTTGAACTTGAATTTATGTCACTGTTTTAAATTGCTTCCTTGCCTCAGCTTGCTTGAGAATGTAGCTTGTGTTTCTATCTCCTGCTTCCAGCCAAAGGCTTATGGATTTCTGTCTCCAATAATTTTCTTCCTCACGGCAAGCCTTGTGCCATTGTTTTTGTAGATGATCTTCTTGTTGCAAGCATTCTTGGGTGATCTCCTGATTTTCCATTTCCAGTTGGTGGATCCCTAGCTGTTTTTGGGCTTCTTGATGGGATTTTATTGGAATTGTCTGACCTTTTGCCCAAATTTTTAGCGTTGTCTTTAATCTCCTTAGTTTTTCCTCCCACACAAAGAAGGTCGAGCCTCTTACTGTGCCATTCTAGACTTTGGACACTAGCTTTAGGAAGTCTTTGTCCTGGGGCCAGGTTGGGCTAAATTTGAAAGGTATGGGCCCCTGGCTTTTGTCACACAAAATTTCTAAGAGGATGGGCTTCTGATCTGACACACTGTGGGGGAGGATTGAAGAGGTGGGAGTGAGTCCCAGAAGCAAGAAGGAGCTTTGGATGAGGAATCTATCTAGTCTGGCTGCTATATGCCCTGGTCCTATCCTTTTATTTGTCCACGTGTACTTGCCTTTAGTAGGCTTGATATCTTCTAGGTCCTAGTCTGAAATTAGATCTTCCACCCACTCTCTTGCTGGTTCTCGCACAATGGAGCCACCTTTTTTTTCATCTAAAGCTAGGGTCACATTTAGATCCCCCCCAATAATGATATTGTCTAGATAATTTTGCAATAAATAGTATTTTAGGGCCTCCCAACATTGTCTTTTTTCCATTAACAGGTGTGGTACATAGATATTGAAGAGACTTACCAGTCAACCTGTTGCCTTATGAAGGAGTCTGGTGTGGATCCAGTGCATGCTCGTATCAGAGTTGATCAGATCGAACGTCATAGTATTCCACATGGTGCCTAACCCACCTGAGGCACCTCTTGCGCTTTCTGCTATTCCTTGGCTTATTGTCCATATGGTAGTTGTTGCTTTGAGTAAGTATTGGTTGTCCATATTGGTCTCCTAGAGGAGTAGGATATCTGATTTTGAGGCTCTTATGATGTCCTTATGTGCTTCTTCTTTCATTTTGCTATCGAATCCCCGACAATTCCAGGAAGTTAGATTCATAAATTACCTTGGGGAGATGAATGGCCTCCTTGGGAGGCCTTGGAGTGCTTCCTTGTCTATCTGACATTGATCAGTTGTTTGATTGTTGGTTGCGATCCCTTTAGGACATCTTTGTAGGTTTCTTTGTCTCTTTCTTCTTTCTTAGATTTCCTACCTCTTCCTGTTTTCTTTGGCGTGACCAGGGCATCACTTGCACCTTCGTAATCGCTATCTGACGAGACCTCACCTTCCTCAATGTCTGGTCTTGCATCCTTTCTTGGGGGGGATTTGCATTGATCTTCTTCTTCTGCCGACGAGTGGATTTCTCTGACTTCGGGGGTCGTATTTTCACGCGTTTCTTCTATTGGGGATTCTTCCCGTGTGTTTTCTTCTGCTGTTTTCTCTGCAATTTCCTGAGCCAGAATTCTGAAGGTGTTCTCTTCCCTTTTGTCTGACTTATTTCCTGGGTCCTTGGGTTGTGTGGGGGTTGTCTTTTCCTTCCTTGGGCCTTTAGATTTGGAGTTGGATATTCCTTTTCTTGGTTGTTTCTAGCCTTCTCCCCCTTCTTTTTCCATGTTTGGATTTTTAGGGCAGTTCCTTTGGAAATGTCCGTATTCATGACATCCCCTGCATTTGAACGGGAGTTGTTCGTAGTCCAGCTTCTGGTAATGTTGCCAGTCTCCGACCTTGAGTATGATCGCTTCAGGTAGTCCCTCCTCCAGATCGACTTCCACGCAGATTCTTGCACATGAGTATTGGTCTCTAGGGTCCACTCGGTCGATGTATTGTCCCAACCCATTCCCGATCGCTTGAAGCGAAGAGGGGTTCCAGTAGTGGATTGGCAGATTAGGTAGCCTGACCCAGACTGCAACGTCCTTGGGGACTTCTAGAACTGGATCAAAGCTTGGAGTCCAGCGATTCAGATAAATCCCTTGAGTGCCAATGAAGTATGGCCCATTCCTGAAGATGAGATCCCTATCTTCTTGAGAAATCAATTCAAAGATAAATAATCCTCTTCCCACCGCATAACAGGTTACACTGTTTTTGATCAGCGGTCTCCAATTCCTTTGGATCCAGTTGTCTGTGGTTCGGGTTGATGACCAGAGCCCCATGAATTGTCCTACCAATCCTCGTTTTGACAGGGAAACTACAATCCTCATTGGGTGGTCTGGTGGCAGATCAATCTCAGGTATTGTATCGATCTTCTTGACAAAGCTAGGGGGTTCCATAGGGGGGAGATTCTTACCACGAGTGGCTAGAAGCTTGTGAAATGAAGAAGCAGGTAAAGGAGGGGGCAGCGGCTCCCCTCCTCCTGGAGTGACCATGGAAGGCAGCTAAGGCAAACAAAGACGAAACCCTAAATCGTTTCAGAGCGCTTCCGAAATTAGTCAACCTCCACATGCTTTTTGCTGCTAGAGCTTGACTAAAATGTAAAAAATTTGTAGGCCCCATCCTTGTGCCTCCTTGTGATTAGCTATTTTGGACCATTTTAACAAAGGGATCCCCTCTTTCTCCTCCTTACGTGTCCACAAAAATATAAAACATTTTCTTCTAATTTTGTCTAGTATTCCTTTAGAAATGTGTGTTGTAGACATCTAATAAACTAGGATACTTTTCAAAAGATGTTTTACCAGAACCACTCTTCCACCACAAGACAACCACCTGAAACACCAATTAGAACTCTTTCTTCTATTATTTTGTACAACCATAGCCAATGTGGGAATTTGCATTCATTTGTTTTTAACTAAAAACTCAAATACTTGATTCCTTTTCTAAAGGACAAACATTGAAGTGGAAACTCTAAGCAATTTGCCTTTGCAATGCTTCATCCAAACCATTAAAAAAAAAAGATGATTTGCTCATGTTTACCTCCACACCAATTGTTGTACAGTACAAGTCTAAAAAAAATTAAAAACTTGTCATATCTTGAATAAATCATGACACAAATACCATGATACCATCTAAAAATAAGAAATGAGAAATATTGGCATATCTCACTCATAATTTCCTTAATATGTCACCCTCCTTTTGCATATGATATCAATATCCTCAAACCCTTAGCTACTAATATAAAAATAAAGGAGACAACGAGCATCCTTTCCTAAGTCCCCTTGAAGCCTAAAAGAAACCTAGAAAGGATCCATTACTAAGCACAATAAATGAAGCTAAAGAGAGACGACTCATTATCTAATTCATTATCTGAATCTCCATGCCTATTTGAATCAATAGTAACCTTAAATACAACAAATATACCTTGTCATAAGCTTTTGCAAGGTTAATTTTCATTACCACTATTGGGATTTTTCCTATCTTTATTATGTGCGTGCCTTCTTGTGTTGTCTCAGCTGCATCATGGATTTATCTATTAAAAGATAAACCAAACCACTCTTCTAAGATGAAGCGTGATAAAATAAGTTTTAATATGTTGGCTATAATATTTGATATAATTTCGTAGATCAAATTACATATTGATTTAGTGCCCCTGAGATCTTTACAAAGGTTCTAGATTCTTCCATTGCATGCAACAACTCTTCCTTAATCATCTCGTAAAAACCCAAATAGGATTCAATTGTCTAAACATCTGGGCTTGGGCTCTTTGCCTTCTTGAATGGATTTATAACTACTTTTAGCTTTTCTTTTGAAATTTCTACTCCCAAATCCTCATTCATTTAATCATCAATAAACCTTGGGAACAACCTTACTATCTTCGAGATCTCTCCTATATTAGCTCATTCATGCTTTTTAAACAATGCATTAAAATCTCTTCTACCTGCTTCGACTATTTTCGAAAATGGTTTTACCTTTGAACCATCCTTTAGCTCAATTTCCCATACAATATTAACATTCTTGCGATGTTTTGTGTAATTTTGGAAAAAACTCAACATTATTATCCCCTTCAACTAACCATATGTCTCTAGTCTTAAGTCTTTATTCTATCTTCTCCTTTTCCATTGTATCTTTCTTTTTGTCTTTAAGAAATCTCAACCTCTAAAATTCCTCATCTGCAAAGACTCCTTCAACATTCTTTTCAAACATCCTTAGTTTCCTTAAGCTCTCTTTGACTATCTTTGGATTTTCTCCTAGCTTAGTCTACTGTTATTCTCTTTAATCCTTTCAAGTTTCCGGTAAATTATAACAGTGGAGAATCCTTGAACTTCTATCAGATTTCTTTCAATTTTGCATCGCTAGGTTTCTAAATTCTTCATCAAATAGCCATGCATGATTAAATTTATAAAGAGTTGGTGGTTTTTGAGATTTCACTTCAATCAATAGAAGAATTGCCAAGTGATCTAATGATCCAAAATGGATCTGAAATGGCCAAAAATTCAAAGTTC
>SNQJ01S0054654.1:89466-106683 GCA_010110895.2 Picea sitchensis
TATTCATGACATCCCCTGCATTTGAACGGGAGTTGTTCGTAGTCCAGCTTCTGGTAATGTTGCCAGTCTCCGACCTTGAGTATGATCGCTTCAGGTAGTCCCTCCTCCAGATCGACTTCCACGCAGATTCTTGCACATGAGTATTGGTCTCTAGGGTCCACTCGGTCGATGTATTGTCCCAACCCATTCCCGATCGCTTGAAGCGAAGAGGGGTTCCAGTAGTGGATTGGCAGATTAGGTAGCCTGACCCAGACTGCAACGTCCTTGGGGACTTCTAGAACTGGATCAAAGCTTGGAGTCCAGCGATTCAGATAAATCCCTTGAGTGCCAATGAAGTATGGCCCATTCCTGAAGATGAGATCCCTATCTTCTTGAGAAATCAATTCAAAGATAAATAATCCTCTTCCCACCGCATAACAGGTTACACTGTTTTTGATCAGCGGTCTCCAATTCCTTTGGATCCAGTTGTCTGTGGTTCGGGTTGATGACCAGAGCCCCATGAATTGTCCTACCAATCCTCGTTTTGACAGGGAAACTACAATCCTCATTGGGTGGTCTGGTGGCAGATCAATCTCAGGTATTGTATCGATCTTCTTGACAAAGCTAGGGGGTTCCATAGGGGGGAGATTCTTACCACGAGTGGCTAGAAGCTTGTGAAATGAAGAAGCAGGTAAAGGAGGGGGCAGCGGCTCCCCTCCTCCTGGAGTGACCATGGAAGGCAGCTAAGGCAAACAAAGACGAAACCCTAAATCGTTTCAGAGCGCTTCCGAAATTAGTCAACCTCCACATGCTTTTTGCTGCTAGAGCTTGACTAAAATGTAAAAAATTTGTAGGCCCCATCCTTGTGCCTCCTTGTGATTAGCTATTTTGGACCATTTTAACAAAGGGATCCCCTCTTTCTCCTCCTTACGTGTCCACAAAAATATAAAACATTTTCTTCTAATTTTGTCTAGTATTCCTTTAGAAATGTGTGTTGTAGACATCTAATAAACTAGGATACTTTTCAAAAGATGTTTTACCAGAACCACTCTTCCACCACAAGACAACCACCTGAAACACCAATTAGAACTCTTTCTTCTATTATTTTGTACAACCATAGCCAATGTGGGAATTTGCATTCATTTGTTTTTAACTAAAAACTCAAATACTTGATTCCTTTTCTAAAGGACAAACATTGAAGTGGAAACTCTAAGCAATTTGCCTTTGCAATGCTTCATCCAAACCATTAAAAAAAAAAGATGATTTGCTCATGTTTACCTCCACACCAATTGTTGTACAGTACAAGTCTAAAAAAAATTAAAAACTTGTCATATCTTGAATAAATCATGACACAAATACCATGATACCATCTAAAAATAAGAAATGAGAAATATTGGCATATCTCACTCATAATTTCCTTAATATGTCACCCTCCTTTTGCATATGATATCAATATCCTCAAACCCTTAGCTACTAATATAAAAATAAAGGAGACAACGAGCATCCTTTCCTAAGTCCCCTTGAAGCCTAAAAGAAACCTAGAAAGGATCCATTACTAAGCACAATAAATGAAGCTAAAGAGAGACGACTCATTATCTAATTCATTATCTGAATCTCCATGCCTATTTGAATCAATAGTAACCTTAAATACAACAAATATACCTTGTCATAAGCTTTTGCAAGGTTAATTTTCATTACCACTATTGGGATTTTTCCTATCTTTATTATGTGCGTGCCTTCTTGTGTTGTCTCAGCTGCATCATGGATTTATCTATTAAAAGATAAACCAAACCACTCTTCTAAGATGAAGCGTGATAAAATAAGTTTTAATATGTTGGCTATAATATTTGATATAATTTCGTAGATCAAATTACATATTGATTTAGTGCCCCTGAGATCTTTACAAAGGTTCTAGATTCTTCCATTGCATGCAACAACTCTTCCTTAATCATCTCGTAAAAACCCAAATAGGATTCAATTGTCTAAACATCTGGGCTTGGGCTCTTTGCCTTCTTGAATGGATTTATAACTACTTTTAGCTTTTCTTTTGAAATTTCTACTCCCAAATCCTCATTCATTTAATCATCAATAAACCTTGGGAACAACCTTACTATCTTCGAGATCTCTCCTATATTAGCTCATTCATGCTTTTTAAACAATGCATTAAAATCTCTTCTACCTGCTTCGACTATTTTCGAAAATGGTTTTACCTTTGAACCATCCTTTAGCTCAATTTCCCATACAATATTAACATTCTTGCGATGTTTTGTGTAATTTTGGAAAAAACTCAACATTATTATCCCCTTCAACTAACCATATGTCTCTAGTCTTAAGTCTTTATTCTATCTTCTCCTTTTCCATTGTATCTTTCTTTTTGTCTTTAAGAAATCTCAACCTCTAAAATTCCTCATCTGCAAAGACTCCTTCAACATTCTTTTCAAACATCCTTAGTTTCCTTAAGCTCTCTTTGACTATCTTTGGATTTTCTCCTAGCTTAGTCTACTGTTATTCTCTTTAATCCTTTCAAGTTTCCGGTAAATTATAACAGTGGAGAATCCTTGAACTTCTATCAGATTTCTTTCAATTTTGCATCGCTAGGTTTCTAAATTCTTCATCAAATAGCCATGCATGATTAAATTTATAAAGAGTTGGTGGTTTTTGAGATTTCACTTCAATCAATAGAAGAATTGCCAAGTGATCTAATGATCCAAAATGGATCTGAAATGGCCAAAAATTCAAAGTTCTCGAATTCAGACGAAACCAACACCATCGCGTTGATTCCGAAAGTATATTATTTTTTGAAAATGGACTCCATATGGCGAAGATATCGCGTTTTGAAGTTTTTTCCAAACAGGCAAAAAAGTCAAACGTCAAAAGTCAACAGTTTGTATTGCTGACGTCAGCATGACATCATGATGACATCATAATGTTGACATGGAAACACCAGAGGTGGACACGTGTCATGCGGATTCAACATTTTCAGGTGTTGATGTGGCAGGTAACTGGACTGTACGGACTAACATGTGGCAGTGTGTAGTAATGACACGTGGCAGTACAGGTGACAGTTTTCCAGTGACATGGCAGGTTTTGGTCGTGACGCATCTTAGTGCGGTCATGAGTTGGCGCTGACTGTGCAATTAACAGAGAAGGTGACATGGAATTCCAATAGGTAACTGACGTGGCTCGAGCCAATGAAATGGTGACACGTGGCCCAATCATTAGTTGCCATGAGGCACCTTGGATCAGGCCAATATGGGTCAGGTCAAAATTTGTTGCAGCTCCACAAGATTCGAACCTCTGACCTATTGATATGCAACGATTTCCAACTGACACGCACGTGGCAGATGATGTCAGCATGACATCATGATGACGTTAGCACACTGACAAGGCAACACCAGAGGTTGATACGTGTCATGAAATTTGACATTTTTAGGTGTTGATGTGGCAGGTGACTGGACTGTACAGGCTGACACGTGGAAGTTTGTACGATGATGTGGCTGTGTGTAGTAATGACACATGGCAGTACGGGTGACAGGTTGGTAGTGATGTGGCAGGTTTTGGTGGTGACGCGTGTCAGTATGGTCATGAGTTGGCCCTGAATGTGCAGTTGATAGAGCAAGTGACGTGGCATACCACTAGGAAATTGACATAGCTCGGGCCAATGAAATGGTGACATGTGGCCCAATCACAAGGCACCACGTGGCACCTTGGATCAAGCCAATATGGGCCGGGTCAAAATTTGTTGCAGCTCTGCAGGATTCAAACCTCTGACCTATTGATATGCAATGATTTCCAACCGGCACGCCAACCGTTCAAGCTACCTTGTTTCTTAGTTATATAAATGGCATAAAATATATTTGAATTGGTTATAGTTTGAAGGTCGCGGGATGTAGCGCCCAATCGGTAAGGCTAGTCCATCGACAAACGCACCGGAACTAAGGGCTAATCGCCAGGGGCATAACCGTCGACCCAACACCCAACCACACGACCACCCATATGACTAGGAGCTTGGAGAAAAGGGGTGCACACCCAGATTTGCTAGAAAGTGGGTTTTCCACTTTAGAAAGTGGATTTTTAATGATTTTTCAGTCATTTTAATGGGATTTGACCTAGTTTTGAGGATATGGAGCCCAAATTGACGCCAGATCTTGTGGAGAAGTTGGGATTTGATCCCCAACTCAAATGTTATTTAAACAAGCCTATTTTTCCATGAGAACAAGGTTGGAAAAATCCATTTTTATGTAGGGATTTTGGAGAACAAGTCAGTTTATGTAGAAAATCCTTAAGGAGAGCCAAACTTTGGAGGCCATTTCTGGGAGCTAGAGGAAGCCTTTTTCAATGTCGTATTTTGCATCAGATTTCTGAGGTCGAACAAAACAACGTGAGACTAGTTTGTAATATTTTTTATGCAATTTTGATGTAAGATGTAAGCATTGAAGATTAATAAAGAAAATCTTCCCCCACTGAAGACAAAGGCCTGGAGACATAGGCAAATTTGTCGAACTCCATTATCATGTTTTGGCGTTATGGTTTGTTGTCATTATTGTTCATTTGTTGTTCTGAATTATTTATATGGTTGCAACTTCTTTCATTGAGCATCTTCTCTTCATTATTAAGTCTTAACTGGTAAATTTACACGTGCAAAATACTTAACCAAGTCATTTAAAAGATCATTTCAGATCAAGAGGTATCAGAGTAGGTTGACAGTTGGTTGTTTTTTAGTATGCATGATTACCAGATGAAAGCTAAGGCGTAGTGAATAAGAGCTTGTAGAAGGAGATCCTGAGATTGGATCAAGAAAAAGGGCATCTCAAAGTGAGAAGATGGCATATGAAGAAGGACTTTGTCAACAAGAAAGAGAGTTTCAAAGAAATTTCTTTGTCATGTCGGAGATGGTAAAAGTATTGTATGAAGATTACTTGGAACGGAAGAGTCCTATTCAAGGGGAATCTTCAAAGTAAGACAAAAGTGAAGAGGGACAAGACCCTCCAAAACCTTCTCCTTCACCTCCTTCATCTCCATATTCTTCTTCTTCAAGTACAAGTTCAAGTTCTACTTCTACCGTTACTTCTGCAAGAAAGCATTCCCATTCCCATAAACATAAGCCTAACATGCCATTACTTATACTTGCTGTGAAATTCAAGTTGCCCATGTATAATGGAGAAGTCAATGCTGAGAAGCTTGATAACCAGGTCAGACAGATGGATGTATATTGCAGTGTGCAACAAATCAATGATGAGACAACCAAGATCAAATTGGCATCGCTTCATCTTGAGGGCACAACACTCATCTGGTGGCAGAGTAAGTTTCAACATGGTACTCAACAAATTGGTAATGTATTTCCACCATGGCAAGATTTTATTTTTGCACTTAGAAAACAATTATATCCATTGGGGTATAAAGAGAAGGCTTTAATTGAATGGAAAAGTCTTAAATTAAGAAAGGACAATCGGTGCAAGAATACACAGATGAATTTTATAAGATGGCTTTGATGTTAAATATTCCATTACATACACAAGAAACTTTGATGAACAATATAGGAGGTTTGCCTGCTCATATTCGTAACACAATATTTATGTTTGGACCTACTAATCTTGATGAGGTTTATGTGCAAGTGACATATATTCAAGCAGGGAAAACTGGAGTTGGTGTATCTGGGGAATCATCTTCAAAGAAGGAAAACAAGGGAAAAGGGAAAGAGAAATGGACATCTACAATGAAGGAAGAGAAACTCTCTTGCAAACATTGCAAGAAAGAAGGGCATGATGATGAGCATTGCTGGAAATTGCACCCAGAGAAGAGACCGAAGTGGTTCAAAGAGAAGAAAGGGAGGAAAAAAGTTGCAGCAACATCAAAACCAACAGACTTGGGGTCAGATTCAGGTGATGAGACTAAAATCACAACAATTGGTGATGGTTTTGATTCAAGAAGTAAATTGTTTCATATAAGGGTCATTATGAAACATACCAAGATCGACACTTTGTTAGATAGCAGATCTCAAGTTAACTTAATTTCAGAAGAAGTGGTTAAGCAATTGGGATTAAAAACTAAGATACATCACAAACCCTACTCATTAAATTGGATAAACAAAAATCACAAATTGCCCATAACAAAGCAATGTATCATAAAGTTTGCAATTGCATATAAGTTTGTGGATGAGGTAATATGTGATGTGGTACTGCTAGAAGCATGTGGAATGGTCTTGGGTAGCCCTTATTTATATGATCTCAGAGCAATCTTCTTCAGGGAACATAATTAATATCACTTAACTAAAGAAGGGGAAAAATGTGTTATGCATGCGCATCATAATAAAGGGACTCAATCTCTTCTAACAATGGAACAATTAAATAAGGTAGATTATACAAGCAATACACCTATAATTGTACCAGTTGATCTTAAGCAAGAAAGTAAAATGGCAGTAGCATGTAGATCTAGCCATACTTTGCTTCAAGATGAGTTTTTGTCATGCAAACTTGCAAACAGACATGTTGGTTCATTGCCAGTCATGTTTTTGATATTGTTATCGCTGCTAATGTTTTCTACATGGATAATAGTGAATTCAGAACGATGTGAACGAATAAAGATGGCTAACAATATGTGTTCAGTTATCATGGTTATTTTGCAATTGATTATGATGCGACAGGTGCACAAGACATATATGATAGACAAAGGACAAGTGGGGAGGCCTATCCCTGACTTGATGTGTTGCTAATATCCTTTTGGAGGACCAAAAGGTCTTAGTGGGGAGGTGTGATCCAAAATGGATCTAAAATGGAAAAAAATTCAAAGTTCTCAGATTCATACGAAACTAGCGCCATCGCATAGTGCTTGTCGTGCTGATTTCAGAAGTATATCCTTTTTCGAAAATGGACTCTGTATGGCGAAGATATCATGTTCTGAAGTTTTCTCCAAACATGCAAAAAAGTCAAAGGTCAAAAGTCAACAGTTCGTACTACCGACGTCAGCAGTATGACCCACACATGGTAGATGACATCAACATGCTGATGTGACAGCGCCAGAGGTTGACACGTGTCATGCATATTCGACATTTTTAGGTGTTGATGTGGCAGTAATGACACGTGGCAGTATAGGTGATAGGTTGGCAATGACGCAGTAGGTTTCGATGGTGACGCGTGTCAGTACGGTCATGAGCTGGCACTGACTGTGCAGTTGAAAAAGACGGTGATGTGGCAATCCACTAGGCAACTGACATGACCCGAGCCAATGAAATGGTGACACATGGCCCAATCACAGGGCACCACGTGGAACCCTTGATTAGGCCAATATGGGTTGGACAAAATTTGTTGCAGCTCTGCAGGATTCAAACCTCCAACCTATTTATATGCAACGATTTCCAACTGACGCGCCAACCGTTTGAGCTACCTTGTTTCTTAGTAATATAAATGGCATAAAATATATTTGAATTGGTTATAGTCCAAAGGTCACGGGATGTAGCGCCCGGTCGGCAGGGCTAGCCCGTCGACCAAGGCGCTAGAACCAAGGGCTAATCGCTAGGGGGCTAACCGCCGACCCAACACCCGGCCACATGGCCACCCATATGACCAGGAGCTCAGAGAAAAGGGGCGCACGCCCAAATTTGTTGGAAAGTGGGTTTTCCACTTAGAAAGTGAATTTTTAATGATTTTTAAGCCATTTTAATGGGACTTGACCCATGTTTTGAGGATTTGGAGCCCAGATTGAGGTCAGCTCTTGGGGAGAAGTTGGGATTTGATCCCTAACTCTAATGTTATTTAAAAAAGCCTATTTTTCCATGAGAACAAGGTTGGAAAAAGCCATTTTTATGCAGGGATTTTGGAGAATGAGTTAGTTTATGCAGAAAAGCCTTAAGGAGAGCCAAACTTTAGAGGCCATTTCTGGGAGATAGAGGAAGCCTTTTTCAGTCTCGTCTTTTGCATCAGATTTATGAGGTTGAACAGAATAGCATGAGACCAGTTTGTAATTTTTTTGATGCAATTTTGATGTAAGATGTAAGCATTGAATATTAATAAAGAAAATCCTCCCCCACTGAAGACAAAGGCCCGAAGACGTAGGGAAATTTGTTGAACTCTGTTATCAAGTTTTGGTGTTATGGTTTGTTATCATTATTGTTCAGTTGTTGTTCTAAATTCTTTATATGGCTGCAACTTCTTTCATTAAGCATCTTCTCTTTATTATTAAGTCTTAACTGGTAAATTTACACATGCAAAATACTAAACCAAGTCATTTAAAAGATCGTTTCAGATCATCTAATGAACCCCCATTACCTACCCAATATTTCATTACTGCAACCTCTTATATAGTATTTTCTGCTACCAAAAATCTATCTAGCCTTTTGGATATTCCCTCTTTACCTCTTCTAGAATTTCTCTTGGTGTGAACCACGTGAATGCGCTTAATATATGTAAGCTTTAAATCTTCAAAAATGTCACTATATTCTACTAAGGGATATGGTCTTATTGATTATCCCCATATATCTCTGCTCATAATCAAGTTAATATTCCCCCTATTTTAATATTGTCACCTTCTAGGGAACCTTGATCTAATAACTTTTCTCAAAAAGGCCTCTTAGCCCCATGTGGACCATATAGATTTATCATCTCAAACACCTTTCTTATCTCCTTTGACCTACATTCTGCCTAAATTCCTGCATTCTACCCAAATTCTCGCATTCAAGAAAGAAGTATAAAGGGGGTCAATGTTGGAATCCCAACATGTGATGAAACCACTAGAAATACCCTTTGCATCTAGAGAAAAAAAAGTCCAATCCTTCAAGAAAGAAGATTCAACTTCTATTGCTTTGCTTCCCAAACACATTGTTTCTTGGAATAACACTATATCTGGTTTATAAATAAAACATAGTTTCTTTAGGGATAACTTTTTATGGGCACCCCCAACCCATATAACTTTCATAGAGAGGATGATCATTTTGATACCTTCTCTCAATGGGTTTTTTCTACTTGAAATATCCCTTTTATTGTCAATTGTTTTCCTCCCTAACTTCTTTGGATGCTCTATTTTTTTCCAATAGGGGAAACCTAGCATATGTCTAATCCGATACCTCCTTCAATTATTCCTCCTTCCATTAAGGGTTCCTTTCTAGGTCTTAGGTTATAATTTGACTCAAGAAATTTGTTTTGATCCTTTTCCCCGTCCTCCTTCAAAGGATTTTCAACCAAGTTAACCCTAACTTCTAAATTACCTTGGGTAACCAAAATTTGTTTACTAACATATATGTACTACTCACTATGGCATTTTGAGAAATGTGTTTTTTCTAATTCTAACCCTCCCTTACTCTTAACAGAACCAAAGCATTGGATCTTAGAATTGGAAATATATTATTCTCCAATAGAAATAGATCTATTTTCAACACTGTATGAAAGCATACCTTGATTCATAGTGTCTTTTAAACTAGATAGAAGAGTTGTTTCTACCCCCTTTGGTCCATTTTGATCTAGAATATCTAAAGGCTTTGGTGATTCTACGACCTTTGCAGGAGTGTTGGACACTTCCTTTGCAACCTTATTACCTCTAAATATAGGATCAACTTAATCATCATCTACCTTGAGGTCCTCTACTTTCTTTGAAACTTCTTGGCCAATGAATACTTAAGCTTATTTTTTCACTCAAACTTTCTTCCCCTAAGAACATCCCTTCAGGTTGTTCTTATAATCTTTCCACCGGTGCCCTACCTCATGGTAAACTATGCATTGGAAGGGCATCTTCCAAAATCTATCCCTTATAAATATTTATAAGAACCCCATTCAATTTCAAGATCTACAAGGAGCCATTCATGTTTATAAACCTCTACCAATATCCACTTATCTTGCATACTCCATCAATTTTGTTCCAGGGCTTTAAACCTTCCCCCAAAAATACCCAATTTCTCCAATATACCTTTGCTCCAAATTTCAATTATGAGTCCTAGCAGTAACACTCACACTTGTTGTATATATATAAGCTCACTTCTAGGATCAAAACTTGGCCTCCATCGTTTTAAGCATAAAACCAAAGTTCCCCACAACCAATGTTGACTGAGAATTGCCTCCACATATTTTGAATTCCTAAATTCAAAACAAATCCAACCTTCGAGTAGAACACAAAATTTTGGAGAATACCCTATAAGCATTTTCTAATTTTCTTCCAACCAGCTTCTCAAAGAACCACCTTTCACCTTCTTTCCATAAAATACACATTAACCACTTTCTCCACCAACTCTTCTATTTCATCCATGCCAATGTCTCCACTTAACACCATTTTTACATTTTATTTCATGGACCTGATACATTTTTGTTTTCACCCTCTTCCAATGGTCTCCTTATCTATTTTTGGATTATTGTCAGGGGAGCCAAGGCTTGGACTATGGATTGTTTGCAACAAGGATATGGCTCCTCTGAACCACTTCTTAAATCATCCTTCAAAACTATCCTGGGACTCATGTTGCTATCAAGGATAATATCTTGTCTAAGCCTCTTCAATGAGCCAGATGATCTATCCATTTGACTTGAATTCTCTTTTATCAATCTATCAAGCATCATGCCTCTTCCATGTTAAAGGAACCCTCTACCACCAGATTACCTTACATCATTCATGCACCCATATCAAGTCATAGCCCTAGCCTAAAACTAGCTCATCGTTATAGGTCCTTGCACTTTTCCATATTTCTAAAAGTTCTTCTCTAAAACAAAATATGGAGTTATAACTAGGGGCTTCCCCTCTCCATAGTCCACCACCTCAAGGTTAAAATCCATCAAATTAAACCTTCTAACCTTTTAATAACTTTATATCTTCACCTTGGTGCTCCCACAAAAACCCTATACTTGGCCATCCTTGAAGATGATCATGTTTGAACTTCAAAGTAATTATCTTCGTACAAGGGAAGTATCCACACACACACACACACACACACGGGGAAACCTGAGGGATGCTTCCCCACATTCATGGATGTTGTCCCTATTAAACGTACTAGCATAAACTAGTGTGCATAACCTAGTGGGATTCGAATTAGGCACTTATTAGCACATAATAAGCCAAATGCCCAAAAACTAGTTGAGCCATCCTTTTAACATGTATGTGTGTGTGTGTGTGTGTGTGTATTTCCCCAAGGAAAACCTCACAAATAAACCATGAAGGGATGCTTCCCCACATTCATAGATGGTATTCCTAGTGACCTGTCAATGTAGACAAGTGCACCTCACCTAGGGGCTCAAATCAGACTCTTATTAGCACGAAACTAGACAAATGCCTAGTAACATTGGTGATAATCACTTGAGCCAACCTCTTGGGGGTAACACACACACACACACACACAGACAATTCAGTGGGATAACCCAAGTGGTTGAGTGCTTTAAGATTTATGTAGGAGATATTGGGGTCAGTTACTTGGGCTAGCTAATGACATGTTGAGCTCTTAATGAGTATACTGTATCAACCTCTAGCCCTAAAGAATTTACCCTGGTTACCATCCTTGAAATGAGCGGAAGTGCCTGTTGGGTTTCCTCGGGAAGTTATCCTTGTGATATGTGTGTGTGTGTGTGTAATCATAGTGGGTAAGCTTGATTTGTTCAAATATAGTGTTTCGAGGAAAATTTCATGTGTCTAGTTCTAGTAAGGTTGATTCCTACTAAGTATGTGTGTGTGTGTGTATTTTCCAAGTAAAACCTCATGGGGAAACCCAAGGGATGCTTCCCCACATTCATGCATAACATCCCCAATAAAATCATCGACATAGGCTAGTATACCTCACCTAGGGGATTTGATTCGACCACCCACTGACATGAAACTAATGAAATGCCTAGCAACATTTGTGGCAATTGGTTAAGCTAACCCCTTGGACTACACACACACACACACATGTGTGTGTGTGTGTGTGTGTATGTATACATACATGTGTGTGTGTGTGTGTGTGTGTAGTCCAAGGGGTATAAATGTATGTATGTATGTACACACACACACACACACATGTATGTATGTATGTATAGTCCAAGGGGTATATATGTATGTATGTATGTATGTATGTATAATAACAGTTTTAAGTAATACTAAAAACCTCGCATGACATATTATATTCACCCAAAATATTGTTCATGACTAGTAAGTCATTTTAGACTGAAAAACAAAGTACTTATAAATTATGACTAGACCCAATAATAGTCCCATCCAAGTACTCCTCTATTAGCAGTTGGCCTTCTTGTGATGGTAAACCTGATTTTGATAAAGTGTCAGCAATGGTGTTTAATTCCTTATTACATGCATGGAAGTGATTCTATCTAATTGGATTGCATTCTCCTTGAGTTGGAATCTTAATGAAAGTAAAGTAATGTTTTGAACAATATTTTTGTTATACATACAATCGGTTGCCAAGATTAAATCACCAAAAACCCATAATTGCTTAATACCTACCCTTCTCCAAAGCAATCCTTGTTAAAATAGTTAGTGCCATGAACTCACCATAATAGTTTGTGTCCTTGCCAAGATTTGCTTTAAATTGGAAATCATGACTTTTAGATAAGTATAGTATACTTCCTAGGCCACAAATATTATCTCCCCCCCAATATGCTCCATCAAAAAATCCCTAAGGATTTTTTTTATCGATCAATTCCTTCCCTAGTTGACAAGGAATGGTAGTCTTCTTAGTAACTTTACATTTATTTTATATTGAACAAACCTTCGTTGTATCCTGAAATGATGGAATAATCCTCTCCTCAAATAACAATGCATTACACGTTATCCATATACCCCATAGTACTAGAAAAGGGACATGATTGAATTTCTTTCATTCATGCTTCTTATACCATCCTTTCATACATGAATCAACAATAATCCATTCCATATATCTCTCCTCCCCATCCATCTACCCATATCATTTTAGATCTACTTTGCATATACAATCTACAAATAAATGTGTTGTTGTCTCTATACTCTGCTTACACAATACATAGATGATAAGACATGCCTTATTGCATTTTTGTAACATCTCCTAAGTGAGCACCCTCTTTTTCAATGCAAGCCACATAAATATCTTGGATTATGTTAGGGTCTTGGATTTTCATATTTTTGTCCCACCACCACTCAACTTCTTCATTTGCATTATCTTGTAGTGCTTGGTACCCAATCTCATTGTATATCGTCCTCCCACCTTATTTTGAGCCTACACCAATGTATCAAAATATGTTCTTAGTTTAATATGTGTTATGTGAAATTCTTGTATATATGAATTCCAAACAATGGAATCTACTCTAATTAGACCCAAATTCTATGTTTCTCTTTACAAACCCTACAAGGGTTTGGACCATAATTAGACTAATAAATCTAGGATGTAATTTTGAATCAGACAAAGACAACCGGTGTCTTAAAGAAAATAACCAAGATTGAAAATAAATTGGATCAATCCAAGCTACAAGCACATCATAGTCTCGACTTTGCAAAATAACATTAATCAACACTGAAACTGAATTCAAAAATTCTAATTAAACTAAACAGACTATCAATATGAATGAATGAACTTTTGAAGTATGTCAAAAGTCTATGCTTCCCAGTCCTTTCTTTTTGCCACCCTTAGAGTAACCTTGTTGTCAACAAGAGGGCTTAGCTTTCAAGAAACTCATAAATGAATGAATGAATAAGAATTCTCAGTTGAGGCAAGAGAAAACCTTATCATAAGTATCTCTCTCTATTTTCTCATGTACTTCTTTGTCATTGCTCTCTTCCTTTTATTCTTCAAAAAGTAGTTTAAGTGGTTCAACTACCTTTTCATACTAAAGTTAAATAACTTTAGTTAAAATAGGTCAACTTTATTTATCATAGGAGTAAATAATAATAATATATATATAATAATTAATAGGTGTCCCCCCTATTATGTCTTTATTTCTTTTATTTTCAACATTTCAATTACTGCTTATAACTCCACAATCATTTATCAATATAAAAATAAACATTATCAAGCATAAAACACTAATCCAAAATATCAAATCAACATGTACTTGTATCTCCAAAAATAACATGATATTTTGAGTTTTCAAAATAAATATCATCGATCCGTTGTCTGTCCAAAAATAGTATCGAAGTCAAAGTCATTGTCTTAAGACAAAATAAAAATAATCTAGGGAATTTATTTTTAAATAATTTTTCCATTTCTTTCAGAAAGTCTTCATATTGGGACTTTTTCTCCTCAAGCTTCTCTATTTCTGGATGTATGTCACTCAAACTGATTTCTTTCTTGCTACTATTTTATTTTGCTAATTTCAATTTAGAGTGGGCGGATGAAGAAGTTTTTCCAGTGCTATAAGAGGTGACTTGTTTCTTGCCTTTATCCAATTGGGAATCATGAGGGGGTGCTTTGTGATATTTTGGAGGAAGTGAGTGAGCCATAGAACCAACTAAAACAATGGGTGGTGTTGTATGAATAAGAAGTGGAGGAGGAGGAAGAGGGACATCATTTGGCCATAGGGAAATACCAGAGGTGGGCTTCACAGTTGTATTACCCCATCCATCATTATCCAATTGAATAGATGGCATAGAGTCATGCACAATATTAGGATGTGCTTGCACAATCACATTTGGAGGAGCTAGAGGTTGGGGCAAAGCGGGCTGCGCTCCAATGTTCAAGTGACCTATTTGAATCAGCTGATGAAATTCTTTAGAATTAGCATTGAAATGTATCGAAAACCTCATCTTCTTGTGCCTCCTGGGTTTCCACAATACGTTAGGCATTCTTCCTTTTCTTCCTCTATCTCCCCTATTTCCTTTGTTGCCACCTCTGCTGAAAAAACTCATCTATATGCCACTATCAATTCGTTAGTGCAATAATTCATAAAGTAAAATACAATTCATTGACAACAAACATCAATTACAATTTGTTGAACATGATTCAATTATGGCTCCGAGAAACATAGTCATCAAGCATAAAAGGGGAAGATGAATAGGATAAGTGAAATTAAGGGAACAAAATTCAACTCAGTGAACATCCAACTTTCTATTTCCTTTCATTTGAAATCTGAACTAAAAATCCGTTTGCATATGTACATGCCTCTTTTTTTTTAAAATATGAACAAGGAAATGTATGAGAAAGGATATTTATAGGACAAGGATATATGATAAAGGCGTGTAATTTGCGAAAAATGATAATATGATAGGAATGTATGACAAAAATTGTTCAATATCTTAACTCTCTAAACTATGCCTTTATTTATTCAATATAAAAGCATTCGGTCTTCAAATCATTTTCAAACCATATTTGTACACGCTGTAAATAAATATCACACTATGTTTATCATGCTGCTCAAACCATTTTTGTCACTCAAAACTGTAGGTCACATATATCACATTTTCTCTTATTTATATGGACATGGGAGAGAAACATGTAAAATGAATTTTGTATGAGTGGGATTAAGGGATATTGATTTATGGAAAATGAAGTGCATGCGGGAAATGACAAGTCCATATAACAACCTCTTTAAAAACTCAACCTCTTTAAAAACTCAGCCATTATTATTATTTTTAAATGTGATCATATAATTACCCTTTTGATTGGTAAATAACCTTTAAATAACTTATGACTTCAACCAATTTCAACTTATCAATACCATCAAATCACAACCATATATTAAATGAACATGAGGCCATATGTAATAAACCAATCAAAATGTAATAGGTCTACACCATCCATGACATAGCATATAGTCAAAACTCTTTATTGTTGAGGCATAATATGGTGTATATTCAATTCAAATATCATTAAACTTAAAGTATGATAGCATGGAGAGAATTGAACTTTTGAGACAACAAACCAACTATACTCACAACCAAAAGAGCTCGAGTTCAAGTCAGCTCAACCAGAGTTGACTATGCATATAACCAAATGCTCCACTTTGGATAAAATAGTCTCAATCAAAGAAACAAGGCGGGATGCAACAACAAATAACCTTAAAACTTCAAAGCGAAGGGAAAGCTCAACACTAATAATCTATGTGTATATTTGAGTTCAACCTTGCTGGAAATGAATATCAGAGATGGGTTTGATCCATTTTCCCTTTTTCATAACCAAGAGGTACTCAAGTTTGAAAACAGGTCGAAGAAGTATAACCCAGGTAAAACTTGAAAAGACAAGCCAAAGAAAATGAATATAACCAGAGCTCACATGAACCAAGTTTTAATCAAAGACTATTCCATGAATTCGAGTTCAAACCCTGTCAACCTGTGTAATAAACATTAATGGGTATTTATATTAACCACAAAGTTCATAAAGTTAACAAGCACTTAGTTGGGTTCAAAATCCTCATTGTCTTGCATGTACACAATAGAGGTGAGCTCAACCCACATTTCAAAAGATCACCATTTCTCCAAATGAATAACGAACATAGAATGGAAGATGAAAGTATGAATTATGACAAATACAAAACCAAGACCAAACTCCCATTTCATCCAACAACCATCAAATATTCATTCTTTTATTCATTTTACAAATTTCGCCAATAAGTATAACACATATAGGATGAGAATATGACATCAAGAAAAACTACTGAAACCAAATCACTGTTATCACCCAATTTTTCTCAAGAACGAAAGATAAGGAAAGAGAGACTTTTACACTCACGACCAGTCAAACATAGTCAAAAGCTAATTTATTTGTCAACAAATTTTATGCAAGAGATGTTGAAGAGCTGATGCAATTACCTTGTCTAATAACGAGTTTATACCAATGCCGAGACAATTGCCACAACGACCAAACATATTCATTCTTAAGGTAGAACTCTTTTCCAATAACTGAGCAATGTAAATGGTCATAACCCTAGTTCCTCGAAATATGGTAAGGTACAAACCAACTTGGCATTAAATCCAACCTCGAATTGAAATAAATGCATGGCCAACCCATCATGTCCATATATTTTACCATAGCTTATGTGTATGCCAACACACTATAACAATAAACTTATATCATGTGTATCACTACTAGGTTGCTTCACCATATAATCTCATAACATAATACCATGTGGTATATCTACTCTAGATATATGTTATTTAATGACCATTTCATGGAATCAACCCGTATACTTATGTGAACGGACCAAAACTTATAACCATTGTCATACTATATGCCAATCAAATCATAAACACAACAAGCAATACCATATATCAAACAAATGTTTATGAGAATTGGTTCATAACCTCAATATTTATCACCATTGTTGCAACATGGAACTAATATGAATTTGTAAAGTAAATCCATTAGCATGTCATAAC
>SNQJ01S0054655.1:3236-35849 GCA_010110895.2 Picea sitchensis
TATTTGAAAGAGATGTTGAAGAAGTTCCAGACGGAATATTCTTCCCCTGTTATTACACCTATGGTGGTCGGTTGCAAGCTCAGTAAAAATGATATTTCACTTGATGTTTATCATAGGACATATCGATCAATGATAGGCAATCTTCTGTACATCACAACATCCCCTCCTAATATAATGCAAGTTGTTGGAATGGTAGGTCATTATCAGTCTTCTCCTAAACAAAGTCACTTAGTAGCTGTAAAAAGGATATTCAAATACTTGAAGGGCACAATGAATTACAGTCTGTGGTATCCTATAAATCAGAATATCCAGTTAGTTGCTTATTCAGATGTTGATTGGGAAAATTGTGTGGATAAGAGAAAGAGCACCAGTGGAGGTGCATTCTTCCTAGGTGACTCGTTAGTAGCATGGATTAGTAAGAAGCAGGGATCTATTTCCTTATCAACTACAGAGGCAGAGTACATTGCTGCTGCTACTTGTTGTACTTAGATTTTATGAATGATCCAAACTCTTGTAGATTTGAAGGTAAATTATATTGATCCCATTCCAATTCACTGTGATAACACCAGTGCCATTAGTGTCTCCAAGAATCCTGTTCTTCATTCCAAGACTAAGCATATCCCAATCAAATATCATTTTCTCAAAGAGCAGGTTACAAACAGAGTTGTTCAACTGAATTATATTCCTTCCACAGAATAGATAGCTGACATCTTTACTAAATCGTTAGCAGCGACACCTTTTGGATATCTTCGTCAGAAGTTGGGGGTTATATCTTCTTTTGTCTATTCTATTAACCTTGTTAGGGGGAGTACTTATTGAATATCTATTATATTTCTTGTGAATATAGCTCTAGTTCTTTTGTTCATAGTTGACAAGGGGAGTATGTGCGTGTCGCATTTATGATATCTTCGATATGTACTACAACAACTCAGGGGGAGTGTGTGTCTTCTTTGAAATTGATGTCAAAGGGGGAGAAAGTGTGGTAATTGCAATTGCAAGGATACTACAGTGGGATAGTAATTGAAATTGCAAGGATTCTACAATGGGATAGTTGAATGTTCTTCAAGAGGTTGCCATCAATGCCAAAGGGGGAGATTTTTGGCATGTTTCCAAACAAAGGCAGAGTATGCTTGTTTCCATTGATGGCAAGATCAGAGATCAACACAATGATGAATCATCATGATGATGATGAATAAGAGAAAGTGGCAAGACTAGCAGTGCAGCGATGATGGCATGGAAAGATCAGAAGCGTAACAGTGAAGACATGGAAAGATCATAAGCGTAACAGTGAAGAGAAACATTAATCGTTGGATTACCCATTCTGAATTCCCAATGGTCATCATATCTGAATTCAGACAGGAGGAGCACGTAGAAGAGGAGAAAAGATCTTAGGTGTCAGATCTGAGCAAGAGGACCGATCGTCGTTGGATCCAAAAGAATGAGCAAGATCTTTAAGTGCAAGGTGAAGTGGGTTTACAAAGTCCCGAAAGTAGGGGGACTGTCCATTATCGACGAGGACACATGCCAAAAGATCAAAGATTGACAAAGGTTGTGTTTCAGAGTTTCACATATCAGGAAATCCAAAGGAAGGAGGTGCTCTAACCCATCGAACTCGCGATATGCGATATCCCGAAATGATCCGGCCCGTCGGATCGAGGATTGATCTGAACCCTTGGATCGAGGGTCGTGGATCATTGGATGCATACTACACATGGCGAGAGGTCATATTTTCATTGACTGAAAAGTCAAAGGAAGGAGGAGCTCTATCCTTTGAAATCACGAAAGATGAAACCGCGATTCAATCTGAGTCGTTGATCAAGGGAGAGCATGGACCATTGATCTGGCTCCGTTTCAAAGTTTTGGATACTGGGAGTTGGAGGAGTCAAGGAGACTCATGGAAAAATTGTGAAGCACCTTTTGGCGCAGCCTCTGGTCACCACCGATGGTCACGTGAGGGGAAGAAGCCAACAATGCTAAGCTCCATTTTGGAGTTTCGGTGATCATGACTTGGAGTGTCGAGACCCTTCATCACAGGAATGCCAAAATGCGAAATCAAGAAATTCAAATTATGTTTAGCACTCGGTTACAACCAGTGGGAATATGAGATAAACGTGAAATCTTGTGGATTTAATCCGACGGTGCTAATTAATTGGAAACTTGATCGAAGGGTTACTGTTTCACATCATCGTTAATCGATCAGTTATGATTCAGTTAGCAGAAGTGAATCATGATTCCTGGATGGTTGGTGATTCAGTTGCTGAAGAGTTTTTGCCCTAGGAGATTCAAGATGTAACTGAAGAGGTAGGTGTGCATAAAATGAGAAAGGTAGTGACTGTGTGTGGTTGGCGACTCTCACTGAAAAATGTCTGAGAGAAAGGAAAACCACAGTATGCATAGCGTGAGATCAAACTCAGAGATGAGAAACAGAAGCTGAACATAACAGAAAAAGGTTAAGAGAACAGAATGTCCAGATATCAAAGAGAATGAGAAGGACGAAGAAAGAACATATAGAAAGAGACAGCAGGTCAATCCAAGTATGAACAGAGCAGAAGAATAGTGAAGCATAGAAGATTTGGAGAATAGAGAAGAAGTGGTAAGAATTGATATATCTGTATTGTTGCTTATTCAATCATGTATTTATAATCAAGGAGGTAGGGTGGTGCTAGGGAGGACTGTGGTCCTCTGATATTCAAAGTTGGTGCTTGAATATTGGAAGTTGTATCTTCCATCTAGTTGTGGCTAGAAAAAAGGGTGGCAGGGTGGTGCTAGGGAAAGTATAGAGTTTTCTGTATGCAAGTTGGTGCTTGTATAAGTGGAAGTAGGTGCTTCCATCCAGTCGATGATGGAACTCTTAGGGAGTTGGTGATTCCTTCTAGTGGGTGCTAGAGAAACCAGAGATTTGGTGCTCTCAAAGTTGGAGCTTGTACAATAGAGGTAGTAGCCTCACATTGAGTTGGTGCTCAAAGATAGATGATGTACAAAAATTAAAAGACTGCCTATCATTCGAAGAAGAAGAGGTTTTCTCCCTTTATGGGTTTCCACGTGAAAATCTGTCTCTGTGTATATCTTGTGTGTGACTGATGTTCATTATTTATATTGTTCATATCTTGTATAATATTAATGGTCACTTGGAAGAGATTAAAAATTATTTGAATAAGTCATAAATTGTTTAAGCAGAGTAACAATTGATTCACCCCCCCTCTCAGTTGTCTTAGTAATTTCAACACAACCACAATGCACAACAGTCATCCGATATGGACCTCAAATTGATCTTGACCATTGATCTAGATTTCACATTGCTTAAGCCTTAATCTCACATCCACCGTATGATAATATATTAGATTGATATTGACCATCAATCTATATTGATGGATTCACTTTAGGTCTAAGGCATATCTCTTCTTCTTTTCAAACTTCTGTGACTTCCAAGTTACACCCTCAAGTTCTATTACACTCATTTTTCACCTATAATTAGAATCTTTTCAATCCTTTCTCCGTGGGTTTGAGGCACTTTTATCCAACCTTTTGTGGCCTTCAAAATGCACCTTTGTGTTCCTCCACACTCATTTTTCACCCATACTTAGAAAATTTTCTAAGTATTTCACCGTGGGTCTATGAGACATCACGAGTTTTCAGATCTCTCACCCTTCGATCTGTCTGATATGTGACACATGGTGACCTACTGGGCCGATGTATCTCTCTCCCTTTGGACCATCCAATCTATGACAAGTGGTGACCTCCTTGGTCGTCATATCACCCTCTAGGCCATCTAATCTGTGACAAGTGGCAACCTCCTGGGTCTTCCAATTGATTCCTCATACTTAGACAATTTCTCATAGTTCACAACACTCCACGATCTCTTGATACTTAGTCGTTTTTCAAGACTCCTACTGCGGGTCTGTAGGACATACTTATCCGATCAATCTTCTTATTCTTGGTACTTAGTCATTTCTTTGAAATCTCTTGGTACTTAGTCATTCTTGATACTCATCCAATTATCAATTTTCACCACGGGCCACGAGTCTACAACATTTCCCTGAATCTATATCTGTGACCTTGTCCATCCAATCGATTCTTGACACTTAGTCGATTCTCATATTCCTACCGCGGGTCTCTTACACTTAGTTGATTTTCAAACTCTCACTATGGGTCTGCGGCATATATGTTCTTATCTTATTCATGAACTCGTCCATCCAACCGATCCACTCTTGATACTTAGCCATTTCTTGAGATATCTTTGTCCAACCGATTCTTGGTAATTATTAGTTTTCAAGATATCATTGTGGGTCGCGGGTCTACAACATTTTCCCAATTCTTGTGACCTCGTTCGTCTGACCAATTCTTGATACTTATTCAATTTTTGAGACATATCTGTCCAACCAATTCTTTCTTGGTACTTAGTTGATTCTTCAAAATCCTATCGCAGGTCTCTTATACTTAGTCTATTTTTGACATGTCACCATAGGTCTGCGAGTCCACATGTGCACACTCATTTCTTCACATACTCTCTATTCTCTGTTGTGCTCACTATCTTTGTGATATCTTGATACTTAGTCATTTTTAAATATTTCTTGTGTTGATGTTGTAGATGAGGTGGCTTCAATGTGGATGTCTTCTTCATGTACATTAGATGATGTGGAATCTATACATGTCTTGACACGTGGAATATTTAGAGCTACTTGTTATGGTACTGACATGGACTTCCTCTGATGTGGCATTCATCTGACTAGACACATGGTGATGATGACATTGCTATCATGGTGATGATGTGGCTAAGTTGTCCCACCAAGTATTAGACCCCAATATTTTTATCTTCACTGTTGATCTCTGAGGATGAACGGTTAAAATTTAACATGTTTTGGGTTCACAGTTCTCAACAACAAAAGCTAGTTCCTTGTGCACAATTCCATAAATCTTCTATTTACTTTCAAGTTACATAAAAATGGTTTTGCAATATAAACCCTTCAAAGTCATGTTTCCTTGTGAGTGTGGGATATATCATTTTCGCCATTTCTTTGGTCTATTTAATCGAGATATTTCTTACCAGGTTTATTTTTCAGCAATAAGACTCTTCCATGGGATTGTCTCATCTAGCCTACTCCTCGATTTCTTCCAACCACCATTATTCTTTAAACCTGTGTAGCCAGAGTTCAATCAGTTTTATTTACGCATAGTATCTTCGTCTTTAGGGTAAACAAAGAACACTTTCATATATTTAATAGTGCATAGTCATCACATAGGGGCATTCTCTTCTTCCTCTGTCTAGTTTGACCTGTATTATGGATGCTTCCTCCATTTTTTTTTCGTTCCTCTTTTCCTTCATTCACATAGAGTTCCATAGAATGCTTCTTGATCTCCTCTTTGGCTATAGCAGTTTGAATGTTTCCTCTATACTCTCGCCTTCATGCACATAGGGTATATATGAAGTAACAACCTATATGATTCCTCTATCTATCCATGGATTCATGTCTAGTTCTATCAGTGGACCTGTCATTTGTAGGGTCATTTTTTATTTGTCATAGTCTACCTACCTTAATTTTCTTAGGGAGTCACTCATAAGTGACATCAATAACAATTAAATATGAAGAATTGTATCAACTCATAGAGACATAGTCTCCCCTTATCATTGAAAGCAATCAATCTCTCCTTTCTTGTGATATCAATGATGACAACACTCAGTCCCCCCTACCTATGATATCAATGAAATCCTTTGACATCAATGCCAAATCAGTTTCCAACAAAATCCCCCTTTATCATTGATGGCAACAATTAGTTATTTTGGTACTATTCTTCTTCATGCAAGAATCCATTTATGCAAATATCCCCTTTTCTCTGCACTCTACCCATTTGACATCAATGGAAAAGGGATTTTCTCCCCCTTTTACTCTACTCTTTATTTTCTATTCTATGACTAGCACCCTTATCTCTTTCTACAACTCCCCCTTACATTGTACTCTTCATTTTTTTCTCTGTAACCAACAACCTTCTTGTATTTTTGTAGCTCTCTCTGAGCTTGTGCTTTTCCATGAAACTTTCATCATATCCTTTGACATAACGAGTCACTTCATACAATCAAATCCTATGGAGAACTCACAAAGATTTATGCCAACATATTCAAGTATCAACATTATATATTTATTTCTTCAACTGTCCTTTTCTTCCAATTAATTGAAATGCATAACCAAATGAGTCATATCTCTACTTTCTATGATCAATTCTTTATAATTTTGGATCTTAAATTTCATTCTGTCTTTTTTCTCCATCGGCAACTTTTAAAATCTCCATGTGCTTTGATTCTTCAAGTTGTTGCATGCCTTCATAGCATCTAAATGTTCTTCCAAGTTCTGATTTTCATCATGGTAATCTATTTTTGCAAGCAAATCCAGTATTCCTTCAATCTCTTATCTTTTCCAAAACTCATAGAAAATTCATCAAGGGTTTCTTCTTCTTTACTTTATTTGGGAACATGGAGCTTCCTCTTCTTCATATTTTCTAAGTCTATTTCTCTTAGTGTTTTATACTTACCTTATGTTTATCGGTACACATGCTCTTTGAAAATGTAATGTGAAGCTTGTTGTCATGATAATAATGTTTCAAAGGTTGTCATAATGTACATAAACCTCATCAGTATACAATATATCCTCTTAAATTTATCTCCTATGGGATCCTCCAAAAATCTTGTGTACCAAGACATTGAATGTTATTTATTACTTGCACCAATTTGTTGAATAGGGCATGCTCATATGGCTATTGTAACTTCTCCAAAAAATACTTCCTTAATTGTAAGAATTGTTAGACAATGTGTTTTCCATTCACCATGGTTTGTTGTCTGTAATTGTTGCATATTTTATCCTTCCGACATATTCATGCCATTTCAATCAAATGAAATAGTGGAATATTTCCATGGATAGTCATATATATTACTCATTCATTCAAGCTATCATCAACTCCAATTATTTTATCCATCATTCACATCATAGTAGAAGACTATCAATTTCAATTTGTGATTTCTTCCTTGCTCAGACATTGTCTTCTATGTCACAGTGGCATCATACTTGTGAATACTAAGTATTTTAGCTTCTTTCCAACAATTTGTTTCCATCATCCTTGTAGAGATTCATTCCAAATCTTGGAGAAGGTACTTCTTATAATCTGTTTGCAATAGTGATGTTGTGAAACTTGTAGAAGACTTTGTTCCAATCTCTCCCTTTTTAAGTGCTTCAAATTCATCCTTCATCATTTCCTTTGCATAGGCTTGTGTCTTGGGAGCCTTCTTATTTTATTTATTTCATCATATTCCATATTACAAATGGAATACATTATCAAACTTGTTTTATCATACCTTAATGGATTTCTTCAACCTTGCGAGCTTCTCTACTTGGACGCTTGAAGGCTCTCTTTGACATCTGCTCTTGTGATTTATTGAACTAGATCCAATCATTGCCTTCTTTCTCTTATCAAAATTCTTCTCCCATCATTCGAGATCAGTTCCTTTTCTTTCACATCAACATTTTTTCCGACTTCATGGTCTTCTCCTACATGTCCCATCCTTTTCAAGAGAGTCTCCTTACCTTCAGAACCATCCATTTCTCCTACCTCTCTTATCAAGTTCTTTTCAAATATATCTTTAGGATGTTGATTTTCTTACTTGGTCTGATTTACATTGAAAGAAACAACCCCATTACTACATGACTCCATTTCCCTGATCATATCTCTTACAAACTTTGGTCCACTGGTTATGTGACTTGAGCATTCATTTTGTGCTAGGAGTGTAGTTTGCACCAATATAGATGTATTTTATTCTTGTTGTTGTTTCCTCTTCCAAACGTTTGTAATATATTTCTTTTGTTTAGTTATGGTATTTTGTTCTTTGTTTTATCCATACAAAGCTAGTTCAAATTCTTCCTTATTTTCCTCCTCTTGTTTTCTCTTCCATACCCTTTTGTATCTTGGTCTATAAAATCTCGTCATGTTGCTTCTACAATCTTGTGCTTTGTGTCCATATTTATTGCAATTGTAACATTCAAGTTTGTGATGTAGAGGAGAAAATGGATTGTAGTTTCTACCAGTAGTCTCATGAAAACTTCTGGTCTTGATATTCATAGAGTATTCCTTGTAGTTATCATGAGATCTTTTACTCCAATTTCTTATATAGTTGTTTCTTCCATATGCTTTACATTTTAATGCCTTGTGACAAAAAAATTTGCAAGAAAAATAATCACCAAGAAAAAGGTTTTGATACCTGGTTATGAAGGGTCTCCTTGGTGGATAAACTCTTCCAAACTCGTTCTTGTCTTTCATGAGTGAAAATCCAGCCTCTTGCTGGTCATAATTTCCTTCCTTGTGATTGTCTTCATTGTGGTTGGAGATTTTAAGAACATTTCCACAGCTTTCAAACATCTCTTCAATTTTGTTTTCTGGTGACTTTGATCTTGCATCCTTTTTAAGGATCTTAGGAGTGAACTCATAACCAAGACCTATTTTGATAGATGATGACTTTTGACAACTGAGAATATTATCTAAGATTTATGTACTCTTTCCAAACTTCAGGTTTGTGTTCAACTAGGTGATTGTATCTTCTAATTCTGTTCTTAGAGAGGTAATTTCCACTTCAAGCTTCTCACAACTTTGTTCCTTTTATTTTAGTTGTTTTTCTATCAATTCATTTATTACTTCTGCTTCTTCAATCTGCACCTTAATTATTTTTTCTTTTTCTTCAAGGATTTGTGACAGCTGCTCCTTCAACAACATATTCTCTTTTCTAATATTTTTTATTTCAATTTGATCACAAATAAGTTCCTTGTCAAGATCACCCTTCTCATCTTCACATTTCTACAATTCCTTTTTCAAATTTTTATTCTTTTCTTTGAGTTTATCTATTTCTTCTAAGGCGCCGATGAGTTCTGCTTCAAGATCCTCTTCCACTTCAATCTCAGGATTTCCTTCTTCTCTCAAATCTGTGCTTCTATTTTATCATTCATCAGACTGTGATTTTAGGGTCGTGAAGAGAATCTCTTATGTTTTAATGCCACTTTCATTAGGACTAATGTTGTCCTCATTAGTATATAGATTCTTCCTCTATTTGTAGGACTTTCCTTTCTTCTCAGTCTTATCATTTATAAGTCTAGAACCATATTTTTCATTGCTCTTTCAAATCTTTAAATAAGGGCATTTAGCTACAAAGAGTCCTAATTATTCACAATTGAAGAAAAAAGACTCACCTTTGTATTTGCTTGATCCTCTCTTGGGATTCCTGGGAATGTTGGCTTCTTGAGCATCTAATTCACTATCTGAGTTGTTACTTTCTTCGTTTTCGTATGTCCTTGTGTATTTTAACATGTCTAAGGATCCTTTCTTTGCATAAAGATATTGTAGCTTGTCCCAAATCTTTTTGGATGATGTGCACTATACCACTTTGAATTTTTTAGAATCCACTAAGCCACTTAAAATAACATTCATGGATATTGTATTGTTTTCACACACCTCCTTTCTAGTTGCATTTGTTGGTGGAGTTTTTGAGGGAATGTAACCAGTGACAATTGATTACCAGAAATTATATCCCATTGCCTATAGATGTTCCTTCATTCTTATGTTCCAGAATATATAGTTTGTTCCATTGAACGAATGAGTTGGCATCCAATCCATGTGTGCTACAAGGATTCACCTTCTAGTGGTTAGAATGTTTTGAAGGAACCTACTCTGATACCAATTGTTGGCACACTTATTTATAATGAGAGGGGGGGTGAATCAATATAAGCCTTCTTTTTATTTTCACAATATTTTCTTACGATATTTATCAATGTATTACTTTACTATCTAGAGCAGTTAATGATAAATATATACACACAACCATACAATCCATAGTACACGGAGATTTAACGTGGAAACCCAAATGGGAGAAAAACATAAAATAATTCTTTCATAAAATTGTGTAGGAATCAACCTATTGTTACAATTCTTGCAGGCACCAACCTGCAGGAGACATCAATCTCCTCTCCTGAGAACAACCTCAAAATTAATGTTTGCAAGGACCAACCTATAGGAGACACCAATACCCTTAACTCATCACCAACTCAGTTCTCCTTGTAGGCACCAACCTACAACTGCTATATTTGTAGGCACCCACCTGTAGGAGGCACCAATCCCCTTAGTTGAGCACCAAATTAGTAGCAATGTTTGTAGGCACCAACCTATAGGGAACACCAATTACCTTAGTTGAGCACCAACTCAACAACAATGTTTTAAAGACACCAATCTACAGGGAACACCAATCCCCTTAGCTAAGCACCAACTTAAAACTACCTATATATACCAACTTTATTGGAAACATCAATTTCCTCAAGTTGTCAACACTACCAGATTATCTCTTTTCTTCAAACCTTCACCTACATAGGTTTGTTGTTTTGTCTATGTTGTCACCATTCACAATATGCATAGTTTAGAATTTCATTTGTCCTTGCACCTCCCATCCATCCTTAGACAAACACATTTCACTTTCTTTCATTTTATCGCTCCTGAGAACTTCAGAGCTCCTCTTCCTCGTCCGGATATTCCTTCCACAACACTTACATATTTCACACTTGGTTCTACAATTTCAGAAGCCCACACTCTCCCATCCTTTCTCAATTATTTTTCTCACACTAAAAATGGATTCGAGCATCATTACTTATACATTCCATACTTCCATGAATTTTTCCACATACAAAAGTATATCCATGGATTCAGCTAAATATATCCTCAAAACAAGGCTGCAACATTCCTAAGAAACATGCATGGAACCCCCTTTGGTTTTGTGTGTGATTTTATCTTATACCACAGTGCGAAATTCAACACTCAGCAGCCATCGGATGGGGTCCTTTGATCAATCATGGTCGTTGATCCATTTTTTAACCCATCAAGACACACAATATGCCCTCAACACTTTGCAGTCATCCAATCTATCCTTGATTTGATCTCAATCATCAAACTTCTTTAGTATATTAGGATCATGTGTAACCACACTGCACAACCGTCGTCGCATATGGACCTAAATTTAATCACAATCCTTGATCTACTTAAGTGTCCTCAAGAACATACCATGCAGTCATAATGCACAACCATCGTCTGATCTAATATTGATTTGATCTTGTTCGTCGATTTCTTCTTATCATATTGGGACCACTCAATAGTCAACAACCATTAGATATTATTCTCAAATCAATCATGGTCGTTGATCCATTATCTACCCATCAAAACACGCAATGAAAACACAATGCATAACAGTCGTCCAATCTGGACCTCAGATTGATCTTGATCATTGATCCAGGTCTCACATTGCTCAAGCCTTCAGCTCACAACCACCATCCAATTAGATCTTGGATTGATCTTGATCATCAATCTGTCTTAATGGATTCACCGCAGGTCTAAGACATATCTCTTCTTCATTTCAAACTTATGCGACCTCCAAGTTACACCCTCAAGTTCCACTACACTAATTTTGCACCTATACTTAGAATATTTTCAATCCTTTCTCCGTGAGTCTGAGGCACTTTTATCCAACCTTTCACAGCCTCTAGAATGCACTTTCGTATTCGTCCACACTCATTTTGCACCCATACTTAGAAAATTTTATAAGTATTTCACCGTGGGTCTATGAGATATCATGAGCCTTTGGATCTCTCACCCTTTGAGTCATCTGATCTGTGATACGTGGAGACCTCCTAGGCTATGAGATCTCTCTCCCTCTAGGACATTTGATCTGTGACAAGTGGTGACCTCATGGGTTGTATCTCCCTTTGGGCCATCCGATCTGTGACAAGTGGAAACCTCCAAGGCCATTTGATCGATTCCTCATACTTAGACAATTTCTCATAGTTCATCACACTCTGCGATCTCTTGACACTTAGTCAATTTTCAAGATTCCTATCACATCTATGTGGGACATCCTTGTCCGACCAATTGTATTATTCTTGGTACTTAGTCATTTCTTCAAAATCTCTTTGGTACTTAGTCATTCTTGATACTTAGCCAATTCTCAAGATTTCACTGTGGGTCGTGGGTCTACAACATTTCCCTAACTCTATATTTGTGACCTCATCGATCCGATTGATTCTTAACACTTAGTATATTTTTGGACTCCTACCATGAGTCTCTTACACTTAGTTGATTTTTGAAATCTTAGCATGGGTCCATGACATCTCCATTCTTCTCTTATTCATGACCTCATCCGTCCGACTAATCCAATCTTGATACTTAGACATTTCTTGAGACATCTTTGTCCATCCGATTCTTGGTACTTAGTCATTTTCAAGATCTCATCGCGGGCCATGGGTCTACAACATTTTCCCGATTCTTGAGACCTCATCCCTTTGACCGATTCTTGATACTTAGAAAATTTTTGAGACATCTCTGACCAATCGATTCTTTTTTGATACTTAGTCGATTTTCAACATGTCACCACGGTTCTGCGAGTTTGTGCTCATTTATTCACATACTCTCGATTCTCTGTTGTTCTCACTATGATGCAGGATCATCGTATTCAAAGTCAAAGACGCAAGTGTGGAGGAAAAGATATGACATATTAGCATGAAAGAGTTTCAAATCAACATTTAACTCAGAAGTAAATCGGGTTGTTGAGATATTTTGAAAGCAACATTTTTTAAATATGTCATGTTTTTAAAGTCATGAAGGACTGTAAGGAGTTGCAGATATAGAGTGTTGACTCTTATCTAGAAATAACTGTTAGTTAATGTAATAGGACAAAGTAGGTAACCTCTATGACTTGATAGGATAGGTTCCATATAGGATGAGAGAGCTCATGGAGCCAGTCCTTAGATAGTTTGTTGTTGCATTGTAAAAGTATCAAGAGATAGGAAGATAGAGATCAATAGAGCAGAATAGAGAAGAAAAAAGACGCAGTGGAGAACTGCAATACTATTGAATTGTTTCATGAATGAATAGAACAGACATAATTGTCCCAAATATCGGACTGTGTTCATTTTAAAGTGTGATTGAATGAATGTTGCATTATGTGTATGTTGTTTTATTTCATTTCATTCATGTATGATTTTTTGAGAAGTTGATTGTATGAGTTGGTGACGAAACTGGATAAGTTTCAATTGCTTCTCTTCTGAAAATTGTATGCAAGGTGTGCATCTTGAATGCAAAGAGTGCATCAACTGAGTCTCATATTGACTCAGAAGAGTTTAGAGAGAGAGAGAAGAGGAAACTTAGACCAGGTGCAAGGAGTGCACAACGTCAATAAGAGACTAAGCATTGAAGAACCAAAACAGAGTAACGCCAGGAGAGAAAGAAGAATTTATTTTCAAGAAATCCTTCAAACTGAGTTATCAAAATCCCCGAACGCAAGGAGTGTGTGGGAAGTTGAAATCCTTTAAGGATCAATCTCAGAAGGGATATCACTTTTCATAAGTGTTGACGAGATCCAAGAGTCAGACTTGTAGGAGGAGAAAAGGTTGAGACCTTTGAAGACTGAGAAATCTTATAAGTCGACAGAAATCATAAGCTCGGGAGGAGGAGTGACAATGGCCGTTGGATCTCAACGCAGAGGACCAACAACCATATGATCAAAGCAAGGTGTGCGATCCTTAGCACTTCGCACATGCAGGAGAGAGAACTCACCAAAGTTTTGAACTCCTGAAGTAGTTTGGGATCATCCATCGTCAAGGAGGACAGGTGGCGTAAGATCCATAAATCTAGAAGTTCATGGATCAGGAGTAGGTGAAATAGTCGAAGTAATTTGAGGTTGTTCATCACCAGGAGGATATCTAGACCGTCAGATCCAGAGGGACACTTGGTGACAGTTCGTGGACTCCGAAGAAATCACTTCACGAGTTTGAGTTGAGAGTTGAAACTCCTGAAGCCTGGAGAGCCGGATAGACGAAGTAAATCTAAACCGTTGGATCGTCCGAAGTAGATCTCAGTCGTCAGATCATCTGAAGAAAATATCAAGTGTCGGATCACCCGAAGTGAATCTAGACTGCTAGATCTAGAAGAGACGTGGCGTGAATATGTGGAATCCGGTTAAAGTCCTGAAGTAATTCATAGCCGTCAGATCTAAGGGAGATGTGGCATAGTTCCATGCACTCCGGGTAAAAACCCGAAGCAATTCTCGATCGTTAGATCCAGAGGACAGGTGGCACAAATTTGTGGACTCCGGGTAAATACCCGAAGTAAACCTCAACCATCCAATTCAAGAGGACACGTGGCGGGAATCTGCATACTTCGAGGGGAAGTGAAGTTTGAGATTTGAGATCATAGAAGTCCAGAGACTCGAAGGAGATCTCGATCGTTGATCGAGAAAGGGGCCACAAGACCATTGATCTAGTTGAAAGGTCAAACACCCGAAATAGAAGCAGGGTCATTGATTTAGGAGGATAGGTGTCCACATATCATCAACTCTAGAAGATTGGCGTATAGAGGAAGGAAGGGTTTGAGATTTGAAAAGTTTGAAGTCCAAAATCATGAAGGAGATCACATCCGTTGATTTAGGAGGGCAGATCTGTTCTGTAGATTTGGAAGGGGTAGATCTGAACCATCATTTCAGGTAGTATCGTCAAGATCAGGAGATCGACGGTCCTGTAGCATTGCAGGGACACGAGTTGCGTGAACTTTAAAGCGTTGAGGGCAGGCCGCAATCCGGACCGTGGTTTTGGCAAGAGGACACATGGAGGCTCGAAGAGAATTATGGGACAAAAAGTAGTTTGATTTCAAACCGCCTTTGGTTGTGCCCGCAATCGCGTGGTCACACGAGGTCATCGCCCAAGGTCACATCAAGAGGTGGCTTATCAAAAAAGGAGCTAACGCCCAGTACACTAAGATTTTGTAGGAGAGAGAAAGGGAATGTTGCGGGTACCATAAGACCTGCACCAGGGAGCCGAAAAGGCCTGTGTTTAGATATAGAACGATACCATCAAGGTTTCAGAGAGTTGGTTGACTCAAGAATCATAGATCCTTGACCGGGAGGTCATGTAGCCCTACGGAGGAGTAGGGGGGTTGCATCAGGTGGTATCAGAGATGATATTGAGTTTGTTTGCAGATAACAGACAAAGGAGAAAGGAGGCAAATTGGTATCAATTGTGGTATCAAGAAAATTTAATTTTTGTTTGTAGGCACCAGAAGGTGATGTAGTGGAATCATTCCATCCAGAAGGCGTAGATCAAATGCAGAAATGGAAGAAGAAATGAGGTGACTCAGAATGAAGTTGGACGCCATGGAAACAACACAGAGAAGAGCACCAGACGCTGGAGATATCAGTGAAGATGAGAGCGAAGAGATAGAAGTCAAAGAAAATGTAGAAGAGGATGTTGCACAAGATCTCTTATTGAAAGTTGTTTCAAGGATAGGGGCCAGAGCAAGGATAGAGGTACCAATGTATGAAGGCAATTTAGAAGTTGAAGAATTGTTGGATTGGGTACGTGATATGGACAAGTACTTTGATTACGAAGATATCGAAGAAGACAAGATGGTGAAGAATGCAGTGAAAAGACTAAAAGGTCATGCAGTGCTATGGTGGGATGAACTGCAAGCGGAACACAGGAGCAAAGGTAAGTAGAAAATTAAGAACTGGGATAGGATGATAGCTAAGCTAAAAGCCAAATTTATCTCGTAGGACTATAAAATCAATCTATTCATAATATTGTAGAACCTGAGACAGAAGAGATTATCAGTGAAGGAGTGCATTGAGGAATTTTATAGAATGAACATTAGGGTTGGACAGAAAGAGAATGAAGCTGAAAAAATAGGCAAGTATATCAATGGGTTGAGGTATGAAATCCAAGAGGAGATTAGCATGATGTCTATTAGTAAATTCGAGGATGCTTATCAATCAACCTTGAAATCTGAGGAAAAATTGGCCAGGAAACAAAGCCAACGAAACAATGGAGGAATTTCAAGCAGAGGTAAGCGAACCAGCAGAGAGAAGTTACAGAAACCAAAACATGAAGCTGGTAAACAACATAGTCACCCAGAGAAAGGTGGAAGTTATAAGGAAGGACAACATGGAGGAAGAATCTCTTTTCCCAGAGGAAGAGGAAGAGCCAGAGGAGGCGAAGTTAGATGTTATGCTTGTGGAAAACTAGGGCACAAGTCTTGGGAATGTTCCGAGAGAAAGAAAGAAGGAGGAGGTGAAGCACACATTGTTGAAGCACAGAAGCACGTGGAAGTAGAAGCAGTAGAAGGAGGAAGGAACCTCATGATGAAAAACATTATTCTTAAACCAGAGAAAGAGGCAGAAGATCCAGTTCAACGAACAAGTATGTTCAAAACTGCTTGCAAGACGAAAGACAGATTTTTCAAGGTAATCATAGACAGTGGGAGAACTAACAATCTAGTATCCACAGAGATGGTGGAGAAACTAGAGCTAAAGACAACTGCACATCCAAACCCATACAAGGTATCATGGTTGCAGAAAGGACATCAAGTAATGGTAAGTCAACAATGCCAAGTTGAATTTAAAATAGGAGGTTATAGGGATGAAATATTATGTGATGTAATTCCTATGGATGTCTGTCATATTTTATTGGGGAGACCATGGCAGTTTGACCAAAAAGTTATTCATGATGGGAAAAGGAATACTTATACCCTAGAAAAGAATGGTAGGACACATATGTTGTTAACAATAGAAGACAAAGAGCAAAAGAGGGAAGCTAGTTCAAGTATACTTATCATGAGTGGGAAGGAACTCTTGAATGAAGTCAAGAAGGAGGAAGAAATACAATTTGTTGTAGTGAGAAATCCTAGAGTTATCCTTACAAATACTTATGTGGAAGATTTTCCTGAAGAAATTTGGGAACTATTAGAAAACTTTGTTGACATAGTAGTGGATGAGTTACCTCACTCATGGCCACCCATTAGGAGTATAAGCCATCATATTGACCTTATTCCAGGAGCTAGTTTACCAAACAAAGAAGTTTATAGGTTGACACCTAGAGAGAATGAGGAAGTCAAAAATAAAGTCCAGGAGTTGTTGGATAAAGGTTTGGTCAGGGAAAGCCTAAGCCCATGCACAGTATCAACTATGTTAAGTCCAAAGAAGGATGGAGGATGGAGAATGTGTACAAATTCCAGAGCCATCAATAAGATAACCATTAGGTATATATTTCCTTTACCAAGGATGGATGATTTGATGGATTGTTTGAGTGGAGCAAGCTATTTTTCCAAGATATACTTGAAGAGTGGATATCATCAAATAAGAATGAGAGAGGAAGATGAATGGAAAACAACATTAAAGACAAATGAAGGATTGTTTGAATGGTTGGTAATGCCATTTGGGTTAACAAATGCACCAAGCACATTTATGAGATTGATGAATGAAGTATTGAAAGACTTCATAGGAAAATTTTTCATAGTATATATAGATGACATACTAATCTTCAGTAAGACAGAGGGAGAACACTTAAGACATTTGACATCAGTGATGGAAAAGTTGCAGCAAGAAAAATTGCTAATAAATATGAAGAAAATCTCTTTTATGAAGACAAAACTCATATACTTTGGTTTTGTGATCTCTTCAAATGAATAGAAGATGGATCCAGAAAAGGTGAGAGTAATCAAATAATGGCCATCGCCAAGCATCATATTTGAGGTAAGAAGTTTTCATGGGTTAGGGATTTTTTATAGAAAGTTTATCGGAAATTTCAGTGGTATATGTGCACCCATGATGGACACTGTGAAGAAGAACCACAAGTATTTTAGTTGGACAGAGGAAGCTGAAAAATGTTTCAAGTTGTTGAAGGAGAAGATCACAGAACAACCAATTCTGGTCTTACCAGATTTTGAAAAAACATTTCAGGTGAGATGTGATGCAAGTGGATTAGTTATTGGAGCAGTCTTGAGTCAGGATAATAGGCCAGTTGCTTATTTCAATGACAAACTGAATGACACCAAGAAGAGGTATTCCACATATGACAAAGAATTTTATGCAATGATTCAAGCTTTGAAGAAGTGGAGGCACTATCTAATTCCTAAATAATTAGTCTTGTACAGTGATAACCAAGCTTTGAAGTTTATTACTAGGCAAGAAAAGTTGAATCAGAGACATGCTAAATGGGTAGAATTTATGAAAAATTTTACTTTTTTTATTAAACATATTGTTGGAACGGATACAAAAGTTGCATATGCTTTGAGCAGGAGGATTTTAATTGTACATGAATTCCAAGTGGAGACCTTAGGGTTTGAACACCTCAAGGAGATGTATCGAGAAGATGTAGATTTTAAGGAAGCTTATGAGGCATGCAAGAATCCTTTGTTGGGAGACAGAAGCCCATGGACAGAATATTTGATCCAATATGGATTAATGTTCAAAGAAAGCCAACTATGCATACCAAGATGCTCAATGATAGATAACATGTTGAAAGAGAAACACAACAAAGGTTTATCTGGACATTTTGGTCATGATAAGACATTTGCACAGTTGATTAATTCATATTATTGGCCGAGCATGAGGACAGAGGTGAAAAGGTTTGTAAACAAATGCAGAATTTGTCAGTATGCAAAAGGAAGACAACAAAACACTGGTTTGTATCATCCATTACCAATTCCAGAAAGGTCGTGGGATGCAATCAATATGGATTTTGTGTTGGGATTTCCTAGAACTCAGAAAAGGAGCGATTCCATATTTGTTGTTGTGGAAAGATTTTTAAAAATGGCACATTTCATACCATGCCAAAAGAAAAATGATGCCACACACATAGTCAATTTGTTTTTCAGAGAAGTAGTGAGATTACATGGATTACCTAGGAGCATAGTCTCAGACAGGGACACCAAATTTGTAGGACACTTTTGGAGGACTCTATGGAAGAGGCTGGGGACAAACTTGTCCTTTAGTTCAACATATCACCCTTAGACAGATGGACAGACTGAAGTAGTAAACATGAGTCTGGGAAACTTGTTAATAAGTTTAGTCACTGAGCAAGGTCGTCAATGGGATCAAATTCTGGCACAAGCAGAATTTGCATTCAACAATTTAGTGAACAAGAGCACAGGAAAATTTCCATTTGAAATTGTGTATGGTATACAACCAAGAGGGATTACAGAGTTGAGATATCTAAATCAATATGAGTCCATAAGTGTTGGAGCAGAGGATTTTTCAACAGAAATGCAAAAATGCCATGATAGAGTAAGAGAGTAGCTACAGGACAACAACCTGGAATATAAGAACAGAGTTGATCAAAAGAAGAGAGAAGCTCAATTTGAAGTGGGAGATGAAGTATTAGCTCATTTGAGGAAATAAAGGTTTCCAATGGGAACGTATAAAAATTTGAAGATGAAGAAGATAGGACCATGCAGGATTCTCAGAAAATTCGTAGCCAATGCTTATGAAATTGAGTTGCCAGACAATGTTGGGATATCACTGATATTCAATGTTGCAAACCTGTATCCTTATAGGAGATATGATGATGGAGAATCAGATGATCAGAAAGAAGTTCAGTGGAAAGAACAATTGCCTACAATAGAAAAACCTCAGATGGAGAAAATCATTGAACAAAGAGCTGGAAAGAAGACCAGGAGGAAGACATATCCTGAATATTTAGCAAAGTGGAAAGATCGTCTAGTGGAAGATTCAAGTTGGGTCACAGAACCTGATATTTTGAAGCATGGAAAAACAGTGCAGAAGCTCATGGACAAGAGTCCATGAATATTTTAACCAGAGGAGTATGATGCAGGAGCATCTCCTTCAAAGTCAAAGATGCAAGCGTGGAGGCAAATATATGACATATCAGCATGACAGAGTTTCAAATCAACATTTAACTCAGAAGTAAATTGAGTTGTTGAGATATTTTGAAAGTAGCATTTTTTAAATATGTCGTGTTTGTAAAGTCGTGAAGGACTGTAAGGAGTTTCAGATATAGAGTGTTTACTTTTATCTGGCAATAACTGTTAGTTATTGTAATAGGAAAAAGTAGGTACCCGCTATGACTTGATAGGATAGGTTGTAGACATGATGAGAGAGCTTGTGGAGCCAGTCCTTAGATAGTTTGGTGTTGCATTGTAAAAGTATCATGAGATAGGAAGATATAGATCAGTAGAGCAAAATAGAGTAGAAAAAAGATGCAGTGGAGAACTGCAATACTATGTAATTATTTCATGAATGAATAGAACATACAGAATTGTCCCAAATCTTGGACTGTGTTCATTTTAAAGTGTGATTGAATGAATGTTGCATTCTTTGTATGTTGTTTTATTTCATTTCGTTCATGTATTATTGTTCAAGAAGTTGATCGTATGAGTTGGTGACGAAACTGGATAAGTTTCAATTGCTTCTCTTCTGAAAATTGTACGCAAGGTGTGCATCTAGGATGCAAGGAGTGCGTCAACTGAGTCTCATATTGACTCAGAAGAGTTCAGAGAGAGAGAAGAGGAAACTTAGACCAGGTGCAAGGAGTGCACAACGTTAATAAGAGACTAAGCATCAAAGAACCAAAACAGAGGAACGCCGGGAGGGAAAGAAGAATTTATTTTCAAGAAATCCTTCAAACTAAGTTATCGAAATCCTTGAATGCAAGGAGTGCATGAGAAGTCGAAATCCTTTAAGGATCAATCTCAGAAGGGATATCACTTTTCATAATTGTTGACGAGATCCTAGAGTCAGACTCGTAGGAGGAGAAAAGGTTGAGACCTTTGAATACTGAGAAATATTCTAAGTCGGGAGAAATTAGAAGCTCAGGAAGAGGAGCGACAGTGGTCGTTGGATCACAGCGTAGAGGACCAACATCTGTTTGATCAGAGCAAGGTGCACGAGCCTTAGCGCTCCGCACACGTAGGAGGGAGAACTCACCAAAGTTCTGAAGTCTCGAAGTAGTTTGGGATCGTCCATCATCAAGGAGGATAGGTGGCGTAAGATCCATAACTCTGGAAGTTCATGGATCAAGAGGAGGTGAAATAGCTGAAGTAATTTGAGGTCGTTCATCACCAGGAGGAGATCTGTACCATCAGATCCAGAGGGACATGTGGCGACATATCGTGGACTCTGGAGAAATCACTTCGCGAGTTTTAGTTGAGAGTTGAAACTCCCGAAGCCCGGAGAGATGGTGAGCCGAAGTAAATCTAAACTGTCGGGTTGTCTGAAGTAGATCTCAGTCATCAGATCGTCCGAATAAAATATCAAGCGTCGGATCACCCGACGTGAATCTGGACCGCCAGATCTAGAAGAGACATGGCATGAATCTGTGGACTCAGGTTAAAGTCTAGAAGTAATTCATAGCCGTCATATCTAAGGGAGACATGGCATAGATCCATGCACTCTGAGTAAAAACCCGAAGCAATCCTCGGTCCTCAGATCCAGAGGACATGTGGCACAAATCTGTGGACTCTAGGTAAATACCCAAAGTAAACCTCAATCGTCCGATTCAAGAGGAAACGCGGTAGGAATCTGCATACTTTGAGGGGAAGTGAAGTTTGAGATTTGAGATCTCAGAAGTCCAGAGACCCGAAGGAGATATCGATCGTTGATCGAGAAAGGGGGCGTAGGACCGTTGATCTAGTTGAAAGGTCAAACAACCGAAGTAGAAGTAGGGCCATTGATTTAGGAGGAAAGGTGTTTGCAGATCATCAACTCCGAAAGATTGACGTACGAAGGAAGGCAGGGTTTGAGATTTGAAAAGTCTGAAATATGGAATCACGAAGGAGATCACATCCGTTGATTTAGGAGGGGCAGATCTGATTCGTAGATTTGGATGGGGCAGATATGAACCATCAATTCAGGTAGTACCGTCAATATTGGGAGATTGACGGTCCCATAGCATTGCGGGGACAGGAGTTGTGTGAACTTTAAAATGTTGAGGGTGGGCCACAATCCAGACCGTGGTTTTGGAAAGAGGACATGTGGAGGCTCGAAGAGAATTGAGGGCCGAAAAGTAGTTTGATTTCAAACCGCCTTTGGTTGTGCCTGCAATCGTGTGGTCACACGAGGTCATCACCCAAGGTCACATCAAGAGGGGCCTTATCAGAAAAGGAGCTAATGCCCAGTGCTCTGAGACTTTGTAGGAGAGAGAAAGGGAAGGTTGTGGGTACCATAAGACATGCACCAAGGATCCGAAATGACTTGTGTTTAGATACATAATGAGACCATCAAAGTTTTAGAGAGTCAGTTGACTCAAAAATCAGAGATCCTTGACCAGGAGGTTGTGTATCCCTACGGAGGAGTAGGGGGGTTGCATCACACTATCTCTGCAATATCTTGATACTTGGTCATTTTTCGAGATATCTTGTGCTGATGTTGTAGATGAGGTGGCTTCCACGTGGAAATATTCTTCATGTACATTGGATGGTGTGGCATTAGTACATGTCCTGACACATGTAACTGCACATGACATATGTAGAGCTTCTTGTTATGGTACTGATGTGGACTTCCTCTAATGTAGAATTCATCTTACTAGACACATGGCATTGATGAGGTTGTTATCATGGCGCTAACATGGCTGAGTTGGCCCACCAAGTATCAGACCCAAATATTTTGATCTTCACCATTGATCTCTAGAGATGAATGGTCAGGATTTAACCTATTTCGAGTTCACAGTTATCCACAACAAAAGTTAGTTCCTTGCACACAGTTCCATAACTCTTCTATTCATTTTCAAGTTACATAAAAATTCTTTTGTAATGTAAACCTTTCGAAGTCACGTTTCCTTGTGAATGTGGGATATGTCATTGTTTCCATTTATCTGGTCTGGTTAACCGATATTTTTCTTACCAGGTTTATTGCTCTACAACAAGACTCTTCCACGTGATTGTCTCATCCAACCTACTCCTTGATTTCATCTAGTCACCATTATTATTTAAACCTATGCAACCCGAGTTCAATTTTTTTTATTTACGCACAGTCACTTCATCTTCAGGGTAAACAAAGAACACTTGCATAAATTTAATAGTGCATCGTCATCGCATAGGGGAATTCTCTTCTTCCTCTGTCTGGTTTGACTTGTATTCTGGATGCTTCCTTTGTTTGCATTTAATTCCTATTTTCCTTCATTCACATAGAGTCGTGCAAGATGCTTCTTGATCTCCTCTTTGGTTGTAGCAGTTTGAATGATTCCTCTGTCCTCTGTCCTTCATGCACATAAGGTAGATATGCAACAATAGTCTAGATGCTTCCTCTGTCTGTCCATGGATTTGTGTGTCATTAGATACTTGGACCTGTCATTTGTAGGGTCATTTTTTATTGTTCATAGTCTACCTGCCTTTATTTTCTCAAGGAGTCACTGATAAGTGACATGAATGACAATTAAATATACAAAATCATATCGACTCATAGGGACATAGTCTTCCCTTATCATTGACAACAGTTAGTCTCCCCTTTCCTATGATATAAATGATGACAACACTCAGTCTCCCCTTTCCTATGATATCAATGAAATCCATTAACATCAATGAAAACAAAATTTCCAACACTTTTGCAAGGTAGACGAATATAGGACTGTCACAAACCCGATCGCAGAGGTAATCATCGAGTTGATCACACAATTTTGAAGAAGTCTTGATACAAACTCTTTGGGGCCTTGGAAGAACCCTTCGCAAGCAAAGTGAAGATACTTGGAGGTCCATCCATGGCTGGGTCCCATGCATATGGTAATGACACCGAGAGGGATCCCGAGACCGACAGAATGAAGGATCAACTTGTTATCTTGGAGAATATTGTTGAATAGATGACAGACATTATGTGACAACATGGTGAGAATATCAATCATATGGAGACTGAGATATGTAGGATAAAGCATGGGTTTAATGAAGTCACCTGGGAGTGTCAGGAAACCACAAATGTGATTACTGACACCTTGACCGACGATGTTCAAGATAGAATCAAGGAAGAAGAGGATGCACTTGGCTCAATTACACAGAAGTTAAAGGACCAAGATGACACCATCACACTATTGAAAAAAGATTCGGATAATGAACAAATCTCTACTTCCATGCCAATATGGATCAAGATAAAGGAACCCGAGCCATATGAAGGTACTCACAACGCTAATTTTTTTGGAAACTTTTGTTGGGACATTGAGCAGTACTTGGAGAAATTGAATGGAAGTTCAGAGGAAGTCAGGGTGAACATTACAACAATGTTCCTAATAGGAACCGCTAAACGCTAGGGGAGGAACTGGGTGGAAGACTTAGCAACTGGGAGAATCGTTGAGAAGATCAATAACTGGGCAGAGATGAAGGCATCCTTGAAGGAACAAATTAGTCTAGGGAACCAAGCATAGATCGCAAGATATCTGTTGTTGGCTCTCAAGCACACTGGTAAGATCCAAGCTTACATCAAGGTGTTCATGGGGCTCATGTTGGAGATCATATACATGTTGGAAGAATATATACTTTTCCACTTCATGAATGGTTTTCAAAAATGGGCGTAGAGTGAGATTCGATGACAGAACATGTAGAAACTTGCAGAAATAATCACCGCAAAAAACAAATGTTCAAATTTTAGGGCGAACCCAAGACAGGCCCTAGGAACAATGAGAAAACCCAAGGTGAGAAGAAACAGTAAGGGAAGGGGAAGAGGAAGTACAAAGGAAAAACAAATACATCCAAGGGAAGAAAAGATAATTCTAAGAAAATAGACTTAGAGAAAGAGAAGAAGTCGATTCCATCTTCGATTTGTGCCAAGGAGCACTATGCAAATAATTGTCCCTTGAAACAAAAGTTTAATTCTTTGGAGAAGGTAGAAAACCCATATATTGGAGTCTTGCATGTCTTGAACATTTTCATGGAGTGTGAATCCAAAGAGGGTAAAGAGAAATATGAGACGAAACTTTGTTATGTGCAGGTTGAAATCAATGGGAAGTTAGTGATAGCCATGGTGGACAGTGGGGCAACTCATAACTTCTTGAGAGAAGACATGGTGCAGAGGCTTGGGTTGCAGTATGAACCAATGAAAAAAACCTTTAAGACAATCAACGCAGGTGTAGAGAGAGTCATTAGTATAGCCAAGGACATCTCATTGAAGCTTGGTGATTGGTGCAGAAGGATGAGTTTTACCATTGTTCCTATGGGTGATTTTGAAGTTGTGTTGAGACAAGATTTCATGAGGAAGAAAAAGGAAACACTTATTCCTCACATGGACATTTTGGCCATTTTCTTAAGACATAATCTATGTTTGATTCTTACCATAAGGAGGAGAGGAGGCACGCAGAGGTCTTCCTTGCAAATGGTTGTTGCAAAAAACAAGAGTGGGAAACCTTGTGGAAACTAACTTGAATGATATGGGAAGATGTTTGGACAGTATAACGCAGAGAATGGAAGGAATATTATGTCAATGGAATGGAGGATTTCTAATGTTGAAGAGATACTTGGATATTTGGCTAATATAGTGGATGGTTGGCTAATTTCTATTTGAAAGTTGATGAATTGCAGTGAATATCAGAGGAAGTCATTGAGATGAGGATGTCAGAGAAGTTTGTTGAACATGAGAATAGACCATCCATGGACCAAGAGGATGTGAGGGAGACACAAAAACCTTAGTGGAGAATACCCAAGGGAGAGGTTGATTCCTCCTCTAGAAATATTGGACATGATGAATGGATGTATGACCCTGAGCTAGAACAACTCATGGAGGAGTGCAAAGGAAAAATCGGTTCAAGTGTATCGTTTCTTATCTACATAACACAAAAGTATGATGACTCTCCATTGATTTCATTGGGACATATTGGAGATGAAGGATATGGATCAACCAACCATCCCCCTTTACCTTCAAACTAGACCGCAACATGTTGGCTCACTATCTTGGTGGAAGGTAGTGAGCCCAATGGGGCACCTTGAGGAGGTTAATTAGTGAAACATTTTGAGAATGGAGTGGGTGACTTGATGATCCAGGTGGATATCGGTGGCCACCCACCTATTCCAACTGGCTCAAAACAATCTTCTGGCAACTTACTATTTTTAGCAGTTTTTCGGTTCCTAAACTTCCAAGGCCTACGTGAATTTTTTTTGGGATAGAGCACCTCAATGTTAGAAAAATGCTCTCATTTATCCCCCAAAATAAATATCCTCGGCGATACCTTTCCAATGAGTTATTGTGCGCCCCAAATGGAGATCGTATGCCAAAGTTACGCACCAAGAAGTTGATAAACCAAACTACCCAAAATGGGGTCCACAAAACTGTTGGATTTTCATCTTTCGGGGTTAGGGTTTGGGATTTTATTTATGTTAAAAAGTCCTTTAGAGACTCATAGTAACCCATATTCTTGCAAATGCGAGTAACAGTAACATCTCTTCTCATAGACAAGCTGCCACCATTCTGGCAAGTCTTTCACTCTATATTTCTATAGTTTTGTACATTTTGCTCATTAATAGAAATTGTGTGTTATTGTATTTATGTTCCTCTTGTTATATATCCGATATATATATATGTTATGTTATTTCCTCTCTTGTAATATCTCTGTATATTTATGTGTTATATCTCCGCTCTCATTTCGTGTGGAAAATAATTCGAATCAGTGGTATCAAAGCAGATTGCTCTTGATTGTTTTTTTTCAGTGCATGTCCCTGACGAGGTCCAAGTATATCAAGTCGGGTATCAAGCTTGTCTCTCTTGAGAACAATCGCTCTTGCATGCTCAAGAAACCCTCCATGGCAGAAGAAAATAAAAACGACAGAGCAGACGATTCTGTTAATTAGTTTCTTGAGCAAGCTCTCACGCGACAGAGGGATGAAATGATGGAGAATTTTTACCACATCCTTCAGCGCCTGCCGATAAAAACAAACACATATTCATCAAGCAACCACTTTGGAGGAACCTTTCCTTTCAAGGTACAAGTTAATTTTGATATTCCCATATTTGAAGGACAGATAGATGCGGATGCCCTAGAAAAATGGTTAAATCTGCTAGAAGGTTTTTTCTCTATTCATAATTTCTCCAACAGGGAAAATATCACCTTTTCACTCCTTAAGGCTCTCCCCCATGTCAAACATTGGTGGGAAACTTACTGGAAGAAATTCCCACAAAGGAGTCTGGAATATATGGGGTCGAGCCCACTTGGGATTTTTTTGTGGATGTGATCAAGGAACAATATTACCCTTTTGGAAACTATGATGACCGGTACATGAGATGGACCACATTGTGGAAAGAGAGGGGTTGAGCAGTGCCATATTTCATTAATACCCTCCATACCTTGCACACCAAGCCGGGTATCAAAGACTCCAAGCAGCATATGGTTCTGAAATACCATGAGGGTCTACACAGATACATCCAAACTGAAATGGATTTTCTGGACATCTCATCATTAGGTGTTGCTTATCGATATGTTGTTAAAATCGAGAAGAAATTTAAGCACCAAAACAAGCAGGAGTTCAGGTCTACAAATCCGCAACAACCAAAGTATGGTAAAGACGTCCCTAACAACCAGCCTTCATAAAACCAGTCCAACCCACATGAAAACAAGGGTAACGAAAATATGAAGGACACTAGAAAATGCTACGATTTCAACAAAATCCCCTGGAATAACACTAATGAATGTTGCTCAAAACAATAATTGGTGGCCGAGATAAAAGACAAGGAGCCGAACCCAGATTCAGAATCTGATTCAGAAATACTAGTAGAAGACAGATCATCGACACAGACCCTACTGCTATTGTCACGACTGCAGCAATTCAACCAGAAGAACCAACAGATCCTAAAGAGGGAGAGCGCATATGCCATTCACAGATGGGGGTGAAGGGGACCCCGATTCATTTCATTTTTTTATAGCAGAAGCCAGAAGAACCTCATCTCAGCAGAGGTCGTCAAACAGTTGGGATTGTCGACAACACCAGACTTGCAACCATAAAACATCAGGTGGCTTTGCCAGGGACGAGATCTTCATGTCAGCCAACAGTGTCAATTGTCATATGGCATCCAAAACTTCAAGGATGAGGTATTATGTGATGTTTTCCCATTGGATTTCTGTGATTTTCTTTTGGGCCAACCATATATGTGGAAGCACCATGCTATTTATGAGTCTCGACCTTGTAGTGTCATTATTACTCTAGGGGGTCATCTCTACAAAATACCAGAGGTAGTTCCAACTACTATCCCACCTAAATAGTGTCTCAAGGTAGTATCTCATACTCCAAAATTCATCTTCTTCACAGTCTGTTCAAAAGGTGAACAAAATGACACTACAACCACTGCAGGCTCGGTCCAAGCACCTTCTATCCAACATAAGAAGGTCGACAAGATTGCAGCAAAGTGTAAAAATTCCTTCTGCAAATAGGCATCTCATGTAGCCAGACTGGCTAAAAAGTTCCAACCCTTCCAGCCACAGGTTCGTGACAACCTTCAACAAGTTGAGCAACGTAATTTCTCCAACAAGGCAAGCAACTCATCAAGATGTAGATTCAGTAAACGCTTTTCTCTCTCCCCCAGGAACTCAACGCAATGGAGACAATTTCTTCCTAATGAGGGAGGATTGATCTAGGTGTATATCGGTGTCCACCCACCTATTCCAACTGGCTCAAAACAGTCTTCTGGAAACTTACTGTTTTTAGCAGTTTTTCGGTTCCTAAACTTTCGGGGCCATTTTGAGGGCATAAATGAATTTTTTTCAGGATATAGAACCTCAATGAGAAGTAAAGGCTCTAATTGATCCCCCAAAATGAATCTCATCGATGATACCTTTCCAACGAGTTATCATGAGCCCCAAACAGAGATCGTATGCCAAAGTTATGCTCCCGGGAAGTTGATACACCAAACTACCCAAAACAGGGTCCACAAAACTGTTGGCTTTTCATCTTCCGGGGTTAGGGTTTTGGATTTTATTTATGTTAAAAAGACCTTTAGAGCCTCATTGTAAGCCATCTTCTTGCGAATGTGAGTAGCCATCACATCTCTTCTCAGAGATAAGCTGCCACCATTCTAGTGAGTCTTTCACTTTGTATTTCTACAGTTTTGTACATTTCGCTCATTATTAGAAATTGTGTATTACTGTATATCTATGCCTCTTGTTATATATCTGATATATCTCTGTTATGTTATTGGCTCTCTTGCAATGTCTCTGTATATTTCTATGTTATATCTCCTCTCTCATTTCGTGCCAAAAATAATCCGAATCACTTGACAAGTTGGAGGAAATGAGGAGTTGCAAATGTGACGATTTTGTGGACAGAAAAGGATGTTTGAATGTGAATATGTGAGTTATTGAGATAGAGGTACAATGATTAGGGTAACTATCCAATCAGTCGAAGCCACAATGGGATCCAACACATGGAAGCATGGGCATACGGACTGAAGTATGGAAGCAACAATAAGTCACATAGTAGAAACACTTTGTAGACTCATGTAACTTCCTAAAGGGAGTTTTCTTTGATGACAAAATTTGAGGAGACAACAATAATTCAGTGGCGACGAGATCAATAGATGGGGAAGAGATTCCATAAAGATCAACAAATGTTGTTGGGGACAACAACAACTTGGAGTGGGGGGGGATGTAAGGTCTCCGATGACACCCAACGAGCACCTGTACTCTTTTGGCAGACTTTGGGGCGAGTTGGGTAAGAGAACATAGACACCATGTGATCGGTTGGGAAAAAAAGACATGTGGGTGTGAGTAGGGGCACCTTGGGTGCACAATGGTGACATGCGAAACCAAGGGGGCACACACCATATTTTCCTTAGAACAATTGAAAGAGACTTGGTTTATGTTTGGGAAAGGGAAGGGAAACTTGGGAGAATTCCCAAGGATTGGACCCATCTGCCCTTGGAAACATGGACCACCAGAGAGGTTGGACAACCCCATTGGCACACCCATGAGGAGTCACACCGATCGACACAAGAGAAGACACAAGGAAAGGGGTGCATGCCCAAGGATGTGGCACACTAGTCCAAGAGACATGATGGTTGATGGTCGTGCAATATTGTTTGGGCACATCAGGTCCATGGAGGGGTGCGATGAGTCATTTGAGTGTGGGTTCGCGAAGGGGTGCGACAAACCCAAAGGATGTGACATTTCGCATTGGTGACTCTTGGAGTCCCTATAAGAGCACAAGGGTGCACAACCAAGGACGAAATATTTGACAAGATATTTTGGGAGAACAATTTTGAGGCAAAGTTCAGAGGTAAGGAAGAATTGAGGCAGCCAAGGATGGAAGACAAGTAGCCAAGGATGGAACACTCTAGGATATTTTTGGGAAGTCTGGAAATGCAGGTTTGTTGGAGGCATGTGTAAGAACCGTCCCAGTGTCACACGCCCTTAAGAGGTGAATGATCACAATATTTGAAGAGGTGTCCTGTGGAGTCATAACAATTAGGGTTATAGGGGTCTTTAGATGCAAATTTGTTACAATTATTATATATTTCATAACTATGTCTACTAATTAGAAAGATCATAAAGATTTAAATTCTTAAAATGGTTGACATGCTATTTTCATATTCAAATTTTAATCTCAATATTTCTTGTGAATACAATGTGTTGTGCCTATATTTCTTGTGAATACAATGTGTTGTGCTTATAGGATTGAATGATTAAGGGGTTTGACCATAATAATGTGATATTGCATGTAAAACAATTATTTTTTATAGCACTTTTTAAAATATTTATAGATATAATGGTTTATAGTGATTTGTGAGAGATGTTCTTTAATCAAAATAACCCAAAATTCGCAACTAATCCTAATCACTCATACCTGTATTCATGGGATTTGAGTCTTGGTGGGTGGCTTGACATGCTACTATCTTCACCATTGAACCACTAGACACTATCAACCAAAGCCGCTATTAATATTAAAATAGGGATGTTGCACTTTCAAGAAAGTTTAAAATATAAAAGAATCGTTTGAATCGTCTAAATATTTACTTGGCTTTATTGTGATAGTTAAATCTATAATACTTTTGGGGGTGGCAAAGCATGATTTTTATTTGACTTAATATACTTTGGTTATTTGTTGATATCCATGAGCACTTGGACAACACTAGTCCCTTCACCTTCACATAATATTTAATGTTGATATCACATAAATAGATCGAATATTAAAGATATCCCAGTTTTCAAGATAACATGGTTAAATTTTGGTTTTAATGTTTTTAATAATTTATTTGTGTTAAATATTATTATATTGATTTTTTATTAATGAAAGTGAAGGTCTAGAAATGCCTTACTTTTTTATAGAACAAATAAACATTACTTAGTAAAATTAAATAATATATGACTTTGCATCAATCAAAATGAATAATGACAAGCAAGTAGTGATAAATAAAAATTAAAGATATAATAGATATTATATCAAATAGTGGTAAGATCTGTGTTTTCTAATCTTGCATTCAACAAACATTGCTCAAAATATTAAGAACGACTTTGTTACTTCATATTTTTCCATGATGATTTTTTGTCTAGTATAGTATAAGATTTTACTTCTTTTGGAATTATATAGGACTTTTATGTGTCATGTTTTATCGATATTTTTTTTTGTGTATGGTTTTCACTTATTGTGATGTGTCTAGTGCACCTTACTTCATTTGGAAGATAGTGCAACCAACAATATGTAAGTGGAGGGTATCTATTCCATCAAAGACGCTAAGGACTTGAGCCTAGGCCCAACTATTGTTGTTTTTGCTAGCACATCCACAAGCATAAGAACACACTCAAACATAACATTGGTGAGAATTGAACCTCGATGGGGGCAATATCAATTCCTTGATTTCATTGCCTTGAAAAACCACCATTGACAACATTTATTGATATTATAACTAAACCCTATACAAATCAATGTTGCCTCCTAAGAATAGAGTGAATAACTCGAAATTGGTTTGTACTTGCATCCAACTATCATAAATAACGATAGACTAATCTTCGTTTAACAACATGGTAAAGTCTCATAGACTAACCCCCTTCTAACATTGAAGTATCATCCCGACATCAAACATCATAGCTCCCTTTTTTGGAATTGCATTTAGGGCTTTGTTGGAATGTTATATTATCTTTTATATCATCTCGAAATTATTATCTTGTGCTTTTTTACTATTAAATTGATGTAATAATATGGTCTTAATGCCTTGAATTTACAACTTGACGAAATTAGGTGCCTTCCACATAGTTATTACTCACTCAATGATACAAAATTATTAATGGCTCAAGATTGTGGCATTACATGTTTTTCCATATTCCTTTACTACTTTGTAATATTTTATGTGCTAGTTAGTAGATTTGAATGAGAATTGTGATGTTTCATGGTTAAAACTTTAGTGTTACATTATGAAATTACCTATACAGAACAATGATTTTCCATTCTTCATATCTTGTTTGTTGCCCCATTGTAACATTGGGTCCTATAGGTCCATATACCATGAATTTCATGGATCCATAAGACATGCAACAAAGTAATGCTCCACCCCAATCACTAAACCTATTTCATGGATCCATAAGACATGCAACAAAGTAATGCTCCACCCCAATCACTAAACCACTTTATATATATATAGAGAGAGAGAGAGAGAGAGAGAGAGAGAGAGAGAGAGATGCAAGCTTAAATATAGTGAACCATACAATTGGCTTAAGAGACAAAAGATAGAGCTATCTTGTTTCTAGAATTAAATAAAACATATTTCCAATATAATGTTAATTATTTAAAATTGCATAATATTTATTTGATTTTTTTTTCCTTAAAGAGTTGAAGCCACGACTTCTCCACTCATAAGAGAGATCTCATGTT
>SNQJ01S0054655.1:45585-57973 GCA_010110895.2 Picea sitchensis
ATAAAGGTCAATATTAATAATGCCTTTCAATAAAATAGAATAAGGCAGATGTAAGAAGATCTAATAGAAACTTTCTCTTCTAGAAGGATCTTCCTCTAGATGCTTCTCTTGATAGACATATTTAGTATAAATAAGGGTCAAGGGTATGCAAATCCTAGCTTGGAGATTATTGTAACAGAGTGTTTCTTGATTGGAGGTTGCCCCCTCGAAGAGGCCTGTGAACATTTATTTCTGAATCAAAGTGTTATTTCCGTTGTTGTTCTTATATCATTTTTGTGTTATTGTGGAGATTATGCTGGACATCTTACTGTTATTCTGCCATTTCTAGCATTTTATTTATGTTCTACATATTTATTATATCTGGTATCTTGCATAAATCCCTCCAAGAAGAAGGAAGATCATTTCTCAAGTCAGAAGAAAAGGAGGAATGATAAGAATGGATCGTGGAACAAGGCACTCTACTCTTATTGTGGTAAGAGTGGACACCATATTGAGAAGTGTTGGAAACTTTACTCGCACTTATGTCTGAAGAAGAACATGAAATATGTAGAGACATTTGCGAGAAGACAAGCAACAACTCGAGATGAAGTCAATGGTATTACTGAAAGGCTTGGGAAAGAATACTTCCTGATGGACGGTCTTGGAAAAGTGATATATGAAGACATAGAAGAATGGTTCATGGACAATGGCTCATCTTGCCACATGGATGGGATGAGATTGATATTTTTAACTTTCTTGGAGTCTGACACAGATTACTTTGTGTGATATGGAACCAACACCAGACAAGCAATAAGAGGGTGTGGATATGCAATATTCCATCTCAAGTCAAGAGGATTTTTGGGAATCAAACATATGTTGTATGTTCCAGACTTAAAGGTAAACCTACTCTCAATTTCAACATTTGAAGATGATGGTTATGCAGTTACATTCCAGAATGGTCAGGTACTAGTATATTCAAGAGAAGCTACCCTAGACACAACAATAGTACTTTGTATGCGCAAGGAGAGGTTATACATGTTACTGATAATACCTATAGTATGGTCTAATGGTTACTTGGATTCAACATCAAATTTAATGTCAAATTCAACATTCACGTCAGAGGCATTGTCAGAGGTCGGAAGCTATGAGACTCCTCCCACTACAATGGGAAGAATGAGTCCATAAAGTAAACCATATTTGAAATTTTGTAAATATGTATATTTGTAAATGTAATATGCATATGTGTAAATCTCCTAAACTCTATTAGAAGGCTTGTAAGCAACTCATTGTAAATTATAAGAGTGAGAGGGACTCTGTAAATTTCTATATTTCCACCTTATATGAGTGAGAGGAATTTTGTAATAAAATTACTATATTTCCACCTTATATGATGTTGAGAGTGAGAGGAATCTCATTAGAGAGATTTCTAGATAGCCACCTTACTCTTTGTTATAGAGTGAGAGGAATCTTGTTAGGGAGATTTCTAGATATCCACCTATACATATATTGTTTTACAGTGAGATGAATCTCGTTTTAAAGATTTCAAAGCTTTTAGACAACAGAACGGGAAATTGTATTGTCTTGTAATCAGATAAAGGGATACATATGGATTGAATTGTCTAAGACAACATTCTTGATTTTGAAGAACTGAAAGTGAAGGAACGAGGCATATGGAACATGTAGATGAGAAGCGGAAAGAGCATCAAAGTAATGCAAAACTTTCTAGAGCTGGTAAAGGAGAAGTTATCCTGTTTAGAGAATAAAAGGCATAAAGGTGCATGCTATGAGCATCTTTGAAAATATAATGTCATGTTTGTTTGATGTATACCTTGAATAGAATTGATCAAGTACGGATGATAAAAATACAAACATAATTGTTCTTCAAGGAAGGAGCGACAATGGACATAGTATTCATTCATTGACTCCTACATATACATCAACAATACAAGAACAAAGAGTCCAAAAGGGAAAGGTATAGATCAACATTCGAATTGGTTTCATATTGGCCGAGATGGACTATCTTCAACAATATGAGGTGGGAATGGATGTTGAAATACAAAATACATGTATAGCAGAGATTCAATGAACAAGACTTTTGTTGCCAAGGAATCTATGAGCCAGGACCAGAGGTATTAGTGACAGTGTCAGCGGTGAAATTCAGAGCTATATTCCAGAGAAGCAGACAAAAGTGCACTAATCTAGTACCTAAGATTGAAGATGCAAGATGAAAACTAAATTCCAAAAGAGTCAGTAAGATGGAAGAGTGAATTATCATCACTAAGTTGTTGAATATCTATACTTTTGGAGGTCCAAAAGTTTTTTAGTGGGAAGGTGTGATCCAGGAGGATGTAAGGAATTGTCACATAGGTCTAGAAGGATATGGAACACTCACAAAGGTCCATAAATGATCAAAATTTGACCGTCTCAAATCGTCCCAAAATGCGTAAAGCTCGTCGTCATCTTTCTAACGACGCAAATGATGAGTTAAACAAAGTTCATATGAAAAAGTTATAAGCAGTCAAAGTTACGGTCAAACATGCAAAGTCAAAGGTCAAAGGGAAAAAAAAGGTGACACGTGTCACCACTGCAAGGGTGACATGTGGAACATGATTATTAGCAGTTGATTGGACAGATCATACCTCTAGGTGGATGAATCACAGGTTGACAAGTGGTCTACTCATGTTATGACATGTGGCATGTATGAACCAATGAGAGGTCGCCATGTAGCAACCCCTCATTGGCCAATATTGGTTAGTGTTGTGTAAAATTATGGAGTCGACAAGAGTCGAACCCGTGACCTCCATAACCACCCAAAGGTATTAACATAACCCCCACTACCAACGGACCATAGAAAGTGACTTAACCTACATATTATAAACATTGTATTTAAATTTATGTTATGGTTCGTTTGGGGAAGAAAAGGGGTCGAGGGCTAGCCCCCAACCCCTAGTCTATGTAATGTTCCATGCAACCACACTCAATCCACGGGGAGCTTAACCAAATGTTCGTGTGAGAGTTTTTGTATACCATACATAAACTACATAAACTACACACACACACATGTATATAACAACAAATGTATGCCAACAGATGAGAGGATCATAGGGAATAGAACCCCCGACCTCCATGAAATTAGCCACAGTTCTAACAAATATATGCCAATGGATGAGAGGATCGCAGGGAATAGAACCCCCGACCTCCACGAAATTTGCCACAGTTCTAACCAATACGCCAACCACCCGTTTGTTACGGGATTCCCTCTAATTTTAGTAATGGAATTTCCAAACAATGTGGACGGGAAGTTAAGGGTCGAGCCTATATATTGGGCACAAATCCCAACGCATGGATACACATCCCAAGGTCTTGCATGCATCCCAATGCATGGATTTCAAGGTTTGCACAGATCCCGAGGTGGCACAAATTCCAATGCAGGATACAAATTTCAAGGTTGTACAAATGTCTTGATTTGCATGCCAAGAAGAGATTAAATATGTTGTCTCGTAAAGCATGCCATTAGGTACAGTGACAGAACCTAGGCATGTTTATACTCATTTTTTATGACTTTTCACAAGGATTATGAATTTGAGGTTTGTTTCATGATTTGAGGTCATTTGTAATAGTATTATCTCAATTTTCCGTTAATGAGCATTTAATGCATTATTTTGTGTACCAAAGAGGGTGAAATTGAACCAGTTTGGAAATTGGTTGACTTTATAGTCAAAATTCTCATAATTTCGCAAGGATTTTAATGGTGAAGTTATTTTCTTGTTTTTAGTAATGGAAGTTAAGAGCATACAATAAATTGACATATGTGAGTCATTTTACATGCGATTTTTTGATATTGGAGATGATGAAGGAAGTTTTCATTAGATTAAGGTGAACTTAAAGATGAAACAAAAGTGTGTAATTTGAGTTCTATTATTTTCTTTTTTGAATTCTGCAAACCACCCAAATACGATCAGTAAATTATTTTGGATCAAGTTAGATACTGCATGTATATAAGTAAAGCAATAAGTGGTGTCTAAGGATTTTCAGATCACATGGCCAAACTGAATTAAGCTAACATATATAATTATTGCAAAAATTACTTCGAAGCAAAATCGATTTCCTAAGAATTCCTATTCTGCTATTAGCCTTTAATGGAGCGTGGAAATTGAAATAGAACACAATTCTTATGTTATTTTCCTTCGTCTAGTACAAATAATCAATCCAATATTGTCATCTTAAATGGAAATCCCACATCGAGCAAATAATTTACATTAAGATGCAAGTCAATTACTTGGATTTGATTATTATACCTCACATTTCCAGTTCTCCTAATGTTGGTTGTGTAAGCTACTTGGTTTTTGATTTGGGTGTAGCTAATGGAACAACGACGGTAGAAGATGTGAATTTCCAAGTTTGTGCACATGGCTACCTAACCTGTAAAAAAACATGATAATGGATGCTCTCACCGCATGACAGACTTTTAAATTAAAATATTAATTTAATGTTATAAAAAAACTTTAAAAAATGCATGGGAATCGATGCCCTCATCTCACTTTTAAATTAAAATATTAAGTGAGATTTATATTTGATGTAAATACACATGTCATGTTGATGTCGATGCATTTGAATGGTCAACCATGCATTTTGGTCAAACATGCATTTGCGTCGATGGGTTACTAACAACAACTACATGAATACTATGAATGTGTCTGTATTGATCGATAGGAATATATTTAACACATACTATAGGAAAAAAATATTAATGTGATAAATATATGCCTATTGGAGTATACATACACATTAATATTATTAATGTGGTTGTTTTTAGATGGATACACACCGTGAAAATACTCGACCAATAGACTAATCCTCCCAAAAAACACTAGGAAATAATGATGGACATGGAGTGGGAAGATTTTACAGAAAGAAGAAGATGATGGATTTAAAAAATGGTCGAGGTTTAATGGGACAAAGAAAATGACAAAACAATGGATCAATGACGATAATTATAAGATAATATGTAGTGAATCGTGTTAACTATTCAATTATGTTTTAATAATGTTTTAGGGAGATGATTAATTTATTGAATTAATATTTTCAGTAGATGATTTAGTCCATTCATATTTTCATATGAAACATAAAATATCATTTTATATATATTTTTTATTATATATAATAAAATTATGGTTAATCAAATTTTAATTAAGAAATAATTTACATCTTATTTAGAACATGTTTTTAGTAAAATTATATTTAGAAAATGGAACAAACATCTAATATCGTATCACAATAGAGAGATCATTAAAAATGATTTAAAAAGAATATTAAAAAGGGAATTATGTATATACTAAAACTTTTATCACAAATTTGTTTTTTTGGATGAATAATCATTAAATTAAATGATGAGATTGTTTTATGTATCAACAAATCAATTCAATTTGACAAGAATCAAACCAAAAAAAATCTTGATTCTCGTAATCCAATTATTCTTTACAAAATAAATAATCAATTTAACAAAAATCATATATTTAATTAATAAACATTAAAAATTATTTTTGATTTTTTTTATAATAATTATTTAATTGAATGATAACATTTAAAGCTCTATACCTCTCCATAGTCATCACAAAATACGTTCATCTAACCATGCAAATTAACTTTATGAATAAGTTGGATTTAGAGAAGATGAAATCTCACTCAAAAACTCCATACATTTTCAAAACCATTTCATAATTAATTCAAAAATATTATTTTAACATCAACAACATATATAATTTTTAATTAAACATGACTAAAAATTATTGGTCGTTTTAAAAAAATCCATTTATATTTGTATGTGCTTAATGAAATTTAAGCCCAATACTTTGTCTCTTTCTTCCAAAATAACAATTTATCTATATTTTAAAATTGACAAGCTCCACATCTCCAACAATTAAGGAATTTGTCATCCATCATCCAATTAGGGAAATGACAAGTACAACCCTCTTCTCGTCATAAATAGTTGTACCATGTTCCTGGCATTTTTAGTTTAAAAATAATTTTGTAGCATCGTGAATCAATGGTTTAGTGTAGTTTTATGTGACTTTATAAGTATTGTCTACATTTTGTCATTTTTTAAATATAAGTAATTAGAATTAGAAATTATTGTTTCATTAATATTAGTATTTCAAAATCATATATAATTGATGCATACATTTAATTTAAATTTTGTTAAGAAAACTTTACCTATTTGTTTTTAACAGAGTATCAAAGTTTATATAATGTGATTTTTTCATTATCTATATATATATAGTATTAGTATTTCAAAATAATGGGTTTCTTGTCTCACAAATAAAAAGGATCTTATACAATACTTTAGTGTCTGGCTTGGTCATAATTTTAAAAATAAATTATTATTAATATTATAATTAATTGATACATACATTTAACTTAAATTTTGTTTAGAAAATAATTTTTTAGTAATAATAATGTATACATAAATATTGTCTAATACATTGTCCAAAACAATTTATACATTTTAATATAGAAAATTATTTGTTTATATTAAATGTCTCACACACATACATTTAGTGGTTCTTTCAAAATAGAATATGAAATGCACAACCCCCATGGTTGTGGATAATGTAATTACAATGCTAGCGTTTTTCTTGAGCATATTAATAATGCGAATGAATTTCTCTACTTTGTAACATATCCTTTTTCTTTGTCAACTATATCATTGTCTTCAAATTCATCTACAATGATGATAAATCTAAGGGATTTAATGTCCTCAACCACATCTCTATGCTCTCAAAATATCTTAAAGCCTTCCAAGGTGGCACCAAATATGTTTTTCCACCCACAATGTGTTGGACTACGATTGTCGTTAGACCAAAATCCGCAGACGTTAATCTCTGCCACAACCGCCAAAGTTAGGATCCACGAGAGTGGGTTAATACATGTCGCGAAATTCATAGGAAGAGCTGAACCCAATTTCTAACAATCTCCCCCCTCGACGCGTGTCAGGTGAGTTTTGAACTCGAGACTTGTCGCTATGGTACCATTTGTTGGACTACGATTGTCATTAGACCAAAAACCACGGGATTTAATCTCCACCACAATCGCTAGAGTTAGGAGCCACGAGACGAGGTTAACCCATGTCGTGAAACTCGTGAGAAGTGATGAACCCAATGTCCAACACCATGACCAAACCAATTCTTTTGTTGTGTTCTTTATCATTGGTTGTGGGCATCATCTTCCCTTCATCTACTTTGAGATAGATTTAAAACTTCAAATTTTTAGTGTTTTTACCTTTACTCTATATGATTTGATTGCTACTGTTGGTTGACATTGCAACAATAGGTTGAGTAGCTCCACTAATATATCTACCCCAGTCCATACTCATCCCTCATCTGATTAATTTTTAATGTGAAAAAAAAATGCAATAGTACACTTGTGGAAACTAATTTCAATGCATTCCAGTTGTTCAAATAGGAGCTCCATACTCTCGCATCCCTCCACCAGTAGGCATATCACGTTAACTCAGAACTTTGTAAGTTGATTATCCTTGGGGACTATTTGTTGTTGCATTCTCTATGCTAAAAAAATGCTATTTTTGCCCCTACTGTTGATAAAAAATTCATTTTCACATCATTCCAATTCTTCACCACATTTATAGAACATACATGTTCATCTAATGCACAATATAATGTCATACTTTTTGCACCTTCAAGGGAAATTGTTAGTTATACATATATATTCACCTATCAAACAAGTGGTTGTTGTAATTAATGTATCAATGTAGGGAAACACCTTCATCAACTTATTCAAGAGTGGCACCGATAGGGCTCTCCAAGAGTTATTTTTGTAGTTATTTCTAGCACTATTAAGGCTAATTGTGGCATGCTATTTGCAACCATTTCCTCCTTAATTAGTCACAAAACAACCCTCTTTAAAGTAATGTTCCTTGACTACATTTTGTCCAAGATTTGGTAGGCACCATTCATATTTTCACCACCCCTATAACTACTTGTTTTGTTAAGGCTTAATCTTCAACATCACCTAGAACCTCCACTTCATAACTTTAGCAATCCTATTTAGGGATACCCTCATTGTGTTGGAGAAGAGACAACCTAAAGAGAAAGGAAGAACCAATGAAGTGACAATGGATAGCCTTCCTAAATTACACAAAACTTGTACTTGATGCTTAGGACTTTACACATTATGGATGCTAAATTTTGTTGTAATAGGTTCTATAGACCAAAGTTGACCTCAATAACAATAACAATCATCGTAATTAATAAATACTAAAATATATATTACAATATGAATTTAAATACTTTTATGTAATATTGTGTACATTTTATTTTAGATAGAAATTTATATAATTATTAAATTGGATTCTTAATATAAATTTTATGTTTCAATTAAATTGGTTAGAATAAGATTAAATTTTATGAGTTTTACTTGTTAAATTAAATTATTTGTGTTCATTCATTTTAAGAAAATATATAAACGTAATAACAATATTCATCCGTCTTCTAAAATATTTTAATTCTTTTACCTATACATATACATATACATATACAACTTGAGTGAGCCTAATGGTTAAGAACATGTGTTTCCTCTTAAGAGGTCACAAGTTCAAATCCAGAGGGGGGTAGGGTATGTATACCTCCGTAGACTTTACCAATCAAAGCGCTAGGCGGAGGGGAGTCCCTTGTCCCACAAACAAGGGGGTCTCATACACCAATTTGGTGTGGTTTGGCTGTGACCTTAAAAATAGATTATTATTATTATTATTATATATTTACTTCAATTTTATTTCCAAAACATATTATTTATTTTGGGCCATATATTAAGATATTTTTAAAAGCATAATCTTCTTCCTCTACAGCATTGTAACCGCATTGTAAAAAACAACGAAAACCTAAAGATTTGGTTGTCGTGAAGTGTCGCTTCTTCAAAAGTAATGGCCTCCTCATATAACTCATGTTCTTGGACATGGTTCTCATGGGATTTTGATTTAGTATCTTCACTAATGATTGGACCCTTCTTCGTAGTAGGATCTGCAACTATTGGAAATTTTGTCTACATTCAAAGAAATAACAATTCCAACAACTTTTACAATTGTATCACAGAATCGACCTTAGGATTTTTCTTGTGACTTAGTTCGAATTTTGGCTTTTCTCTTTCAAATCTTACTTCTACCAATTTTTCTACAAAATCTTGGTGAGTTAATTTGGATGACTCTTACTACATCATGGAATCTACCTCTTGAGTTTCTTTTTTAATTCATACATATTACTATGACGTAATTCTCCTAATACTTTTACCAATTTTTCTCCTAATACTTCTACCAATTTTTTTACAAAATGTAAAAATATTGGTTAGTTTAAATGACTCTTACTACATCATAAAATATACCTCTTGATTTTTTAATTTTTTTTAATTCATACATATTACTATGACTTAATTTTTTCAATACACCGTAAATATAAATATAATATAATAGTGTAAAAAAAAAACCTAAACTAAACCTACTCGAGAATAAAGATTCTCAAGACATTTCTAGAAGATAGCTTGCTCTCTTATTTATACAAACAAAATACTAATTGATCGCTTAGATATAAGAGTATGAAACTAAATCATTACTCCTAATCAACTATATAATCGAGCTCAAAAGGAGGGAGGATAATGTTTTGTAGCAACCCTCGGAAGCATATGCCGCGTGGATTTACAACATAACTTCATACACATAACCACTATGTCTCATTACCCGTTGTTCATGGGTTATGTAGCAACCATTGATGGTTCTACAACAACTAACAATAGTTCCGCAACAATGGACAATAGTTTTGCAATAGTTAACCTTGGGTATATAAAAACGAGCAATGATTTTACAACATCTTTTTATTAGTTCTTAGTAGTCAAGACAAATTCATATAACATACAACTTCTTTAAAATTTAATAGAAATCTACAAAAATCACATAAGTGTAATCTAGTTACCTTATTGCAGTCAGTCTCATTTCATGTAACAAAATGGATAACGACAAGGTAAAATGTAGAAAAAATTTATAAGTAAAAGATAACTAAAAATGTCTTTAAAAAAGAAGGCCTGTAAAATACCTATCATACAAATGTTTAAAGAATTTGTGTTAAAGAAAAAAAATTATGTTTCAAAATCTATAATTAGTGCCCCAACATTACAATAAGGCTATTGAGTATTTTTCCAACAAAAGATATGAGGATGAATTAATTTAATTTAAGTTATAGGGTGTGTTTGGTCAAATTTAATTTTTAAATGATAAGTTGCGGATTTGATGAATTTATGGTCAATAGGGTTGTGATGTAGAAGAGGTCATGGGAATCACATGATGGGGTTGTGTGCCCATAAAAGAGTTGTAAGGTTAGGTTACAATATTATAATTGGAAAAGAAAAGATAATGTTGGGTTCCAAATCCTTAAAAGTATGGAAAGGTTGGGTTGTATATTAGTGAAGGTGTAAGGATATAACACCTAGAATGTAAATGAAAAAAGTAGGAGGCTAAATTAACTTCACTCCAAATTTAGGTTGTGGTTTGTTGGAAGGATTTTAGTGTATTTAATTTTTCTTTTCCAAGGAAATTCCTGGGCACTTCCTTGCATTACATGGATGGTATCCAATGCAAACATGTCAATGCTTATTACAACAATTGGTCTGATAGAACAATCGAGTGAGGGATGCAACAGAGGAAACCAACTTGGGGGATCGATCTTAAGACCTTCTACATAAGTTCAAATCACTCAACTACTCAAGCTAGCACACCAAGCTAATTGTAGTATTTAATTTACGAAACAAACGAATCACTAAATCATGCATTTTTTTGCAAATAACAAAAAAGGAACTAGAAGAAATTGACAAGTAGTAGAGGAGAAAAAGGAAAAGCGACAATCTGCAAAAGATGAAACAAGAGAGTTTTGCAATTGAAGTTGAAGAACTCGAAGATGAGAGATCTTTGTAAGTCATGCCTTTTATAATATATATATATATATATATTAAACATTAAATAAAATTAGTTTTAATTAATAAAGATTGAGAATTAAGTGTAATTTATATTGTACTTGTATTTATGCCCTATTGTATCCTCCTTATAGAAGTTGGTATTTACCCCATTGAGAGTATCGCTATGAATATGTTCCTAATGTACATATATAAGACAACTAACATGAAAGACACGAGGCTTCCTAAGATTACTTCAAACTCTAGTTAAAGCCACATGCAACTTAAGAGGGGTTGGCATAAAGATGCTATGTCTGGGTTAAACCATTGAAGAATAGAGGAGGAGATCACTTTGCATAATATTGATACCATTAAAAATACTATCACATCTAAATTCAAGGAGAAATTGTGATGTGATAAAGATCTAGAGAATACCAAGAGAATAATGTACCATAAAGAGGTCATTAACCATAATCTAAAAGAAGAAAATTATCTTTATGTTATAGCTAGAACAAAGAAGGAAATCGACATTACTAAAATAAGAATGAAATCTCACAAGCTTCATACAGGGTTTTGGTAATTTCCTAAAACACCATGTGATGAAATAATTTGTCATCTTTGTGATACTAAAGAGGTGGAGGATGAAATTCACCTTCTCTTAGAATGTCTCGCATATGCCCACATTAAATCTCAATTTCAAAATATTTGTAACAACACTAACCTTCCTAACCGATTAACTCATCAAAACTATGAAGATTTAGGAAAGCTTCTTTTCCGTCTTTATATAAATTAAATTCTAAACCATTTTTCTTAAGGTTCTATAGATTTTAAATTGATCTCATTGAACCATAACAATCATCATCATCACAAATAATAAATACTAAAAAATTATGTGAATTTAAATATTTTTATATAATATTATGTATTTTTTTTCATTTTTTAAGAAATTTATTTGATTATTAAATTTGACTCTATTTGAATTAAATTAGTTATTATAAAAATAATATTAAGGATTTCGCTTAATAAATTAAACTATTTGTTATCATTAACCCTAAACAAATATATAAACATTAATAACAATATTTATTCATGTAACATTCATAACAAATATATAAAGCAAACGGAAAAAAAGTCTAGTCCCTTGATAAGATTTAAAAACAAAAGGAAAAGTTATGGATCTCTTAATCTTCGACCTCACGAAACACAAACAAAAAGTTAACGAGGGCCTCACCTTCACCCTTACGAAAGACGTTAAAAAAATATAGAAGTTACTCTTATCTCATTAACGTTACACACAAATGTCTCTTACGTATATAAAATTTCAAAACAAAAGGAACTCTAGTCCCTTGATAAAATTTAAAAACAAAAGGAAAAGTTATGGATCTCTTAATCTTCGACCTCACGAAACACAAACAAAAAGTTAACGAGGGCCTCACCTTCACCCTTACGAAAGACATTA
>SNQJ01S0054655.1:58023-77495 GCA_010110895.2 Picea sitchensis
GGGTTGGCATAAAGATGCTATGTCTGGGTTAAACCATTGAAGAATAGAGGAGGAGATCACTTTGCATAATATTGATACCATTAAAAATACTATCACATCTAAATTCAAGGAGAAATTGTGATGTGATAAAGATCTAGAGAATAACAGGAGAATAATGTACCATAAAGAGGTCATTAACCATAATCTAAAAGATGAAAACTATCTTTATGTTATAGCTAGAAGAAAGAAGGAAATCGACATTGCTAAAATAAGAACGAAATCTCACAAGCTTCATACAGGGTTTTGGTAATTTCCTAAAACACCATGTGATGAAATAATTTGTCATCTTTGTGACACTAAAGAGGTGGAGGATGAAATTCACCTTCTCTTAGAATGTCTCGCATATGCCCACATTAAATCTCAATTTCAAAATATTTGTAACAACACTAACCTTCCTAACCTATTAACTCATCAAAACTATGAAGATTTAGGAAAGCTTCTCTTCCGTCTTTATATAAATTAAATTCTAAACCATTTTTCTTAAGATCCTATAGATTTTAATTGATCTCATTGAAGCATAACAATCATCATCATCACAAATAATAAATACTAAAAAATTGTGTTATTATATATTTTATTTTTTATTTTTTAAGAAATTTGACTATGTTTGAATTAAATTAGTTTTTATAAAAATAATATTAAGGATTTCGCTTAATAAATTAAACTGTTTGTTATCATTAACCCTAAACAAATATATAAACATTAATAACAATATTTATTCATGTAACATTTATAACAAATATATAAAGCAAACGCAAAGAAAGTCTAGTCCCTTGATAAGATTTAAAAACAAAAGGAAAAGTTATGGATCTCTTAATCTTCGACCTCACGAAACACAAACAAAAAGTTAACGAGGGCCTCACCTTCACCCTTACGAAAGACATTAAAAAAAGATTAGGGACATCCTAACCTTCACCCTCACGAAGGATATAAATACCTTCCATGAGACTCGAATAGAATTTCTTTCCAAAAGTTTAAAGCGGGCCGAGATCGCCTACGATTGAGTTACTATGCACTTGGCAACTACGACGTTAATAAATTAGTAAAACAAATTCAATATTATTTTAGTTTTAATAAATATATTAACTTTATTAAAATTATTCTATTTCTTTTAAATAAAATAAATTATTGTATAAAATAACAAGATATTTATTTATTTAATGTTATTTTAATTTTAATAAATTTATCAATTTTATTAAAATTATTCTATTTCTTTTAAATACAAATAATTTATTGTATTAAATAATTAGATATTTATTTATTTAATTTATTTAATAAAAAAATTAAACAATTTTACATGTATTAAATAAATATTGGTTTTAAAGGTTAGTTTAAGTAGTCATGATTAAACATGAAATAAAATAAATTATTGTATAAAATAACAAGATATTTATTTATTTAATGTTATTTTAATTTTAATAAATTTATCAATTTTATTAAAATTATTCTATTTCTTTTAAATACAAATAATTTATTGTATTAAATAATTAGATATTTATTTATTTAATAAAAAATTTAAACAATTTTACATGTATTAAATAAATATTGGTTTTAAAGGTTAGTTTAAGTAGTCATGATTAAACATGAAAACATTAGATATCTTATAAAGTGGAAAAGTCATGGCTTCAACTCTTTAAGGGAAAAAAAATCAAATAAATATTATGCAACTTTAAATAATTAACATTATATTGGAAATATGTTTTATTTAATTCTAGAAACAAGATAGCTCTATCTTTTGTCTCTTAAGCCAATTGTATGGTTCACTATATTTAAGCTTGCATAACTCTCTCTCTCTCTATCTCTGTATATATATATATATATATATATATATATATAAAGTGGTTTAGTGATTGGGGTGGAGCATCACTTTGTTGCATGTCTTATGGATCCATGAAATTCATGGTATATGGACCTATAGGACCCAATGTTACAATGGGGCAACAAACAAGATTTGAAGAATGTAAAATCATTGTTCTGTATAGGTAATTTCATAATGTAACACTAAAGTTTTTACCATGAAACATCACAATTCTCATTCAAATCTACTAACTAGCACATAAAATATTACAAAGTAGTAAAGGAATATGGAAAAACATGTAATGCCACAATCTTGAGCCATTAATAATTTTGTATCATTGAGCGAGTAATAACTATGTGGAAGGAACCTAATTTCGTCAAGTTGTAAATTCAAGGCATTAAGACCATATTATTACATCAATTTAATAGTAAAAAAGCACAAGATAATAATTCCGAGATGATATAAAAGATAATATAACATTCCAACAGAGCCCTAAATGCAATTCCAAAAAAGGGAGCTATGATGTTTGATGTTGGGATGATACTTCAATGTTAGAAGGGGGTTAGTCTATGAGACTTTACCATGTTGTTAAACGAAGGTTAGTCTATCGGTATTTATGATAGTTGGATGCAAGTACAAACCAATTTCGATTTATTCACTCTATTCTTAGGAGGCAACATTGATTTGTATAGGGTTTAGTTATAATATCAATAAATTTTGTCAATGGTGGTTTGTCGAGGCGATGAAATCAAGGAATTGATATTGCCCCCATCAGGGTTCAATTCTCACCAATGTTATGCTTGAGTGTGTGCTTATGCTTGTGGATGTGCTAGCAAAAACAACAATAGTTGGGCCTAGGCTCAAGTCCTTAGCATCATTGATGGAATAGATACCCTCCACTTACATATTGTTAGTTGCACTATCTTCCAAATGAAGTAAGGTGCACTAGACACATCACAATAAGTGAAAACCATACACAAAAAAATATCGATAAAACATGACACATAAAAGTCTTATATAGTTCCAAAAGAAGTAAAATCTTATACTATACTAGACAAAGAATCATCATGGAAAAATATGGAGTAACAATGTCGTTCTTGATACTTTGAGCAATGTTTGTTGAATGCAAGATTAGAAAACACAGATCTTGCCACTATTTGGTATAATATCTGTTATCTCTTTAATTTTTATTAAGCACTATTTGCTTGTCATTATTCATTTTGATTGGTGCAAAGTCATATATTATTTAATTTTACTAAGTAATGTTTATTTGTTCTATAGAAAAGTAAGGCATTTCTATACCTTCACTTTCATTAATAAAAAATCAATATAATAATATTTAACACAAATAAATTATTAAAAACATTAAAACCAAAATTTAACCATGTTATCTTGAAAACTGGGATATCTTTAATATTCAATCTATTTATGTGATATGAACATTAAATATTATGTGAAGGTGAAGGGACTAGTGTTGTCCAAATGCTCATGGATATCAATAAATAATCAAAGTATATTAAGTCAAATAAAAATCATGCTTTTCCACCCCAAAAGTATTATAGATTTAACTATCACAATAAAGCCAAGTAAATATTTAGACGATTCAGACTATTCTTTTATATTTTAAACTTTCTTGAAAGTGCAACATCCCTATTTTAATATTAATAGCGGCTTTGGTTGATAGTGTCATGTGGTTCAATGGTGAAGATAGTAGCATGTCAAGCCACCCACCAAGACTCAAATCCCACGAATGCAGGAATGAGTGATTAGGATTAGTTGCGAATTTTGGATTATTTTGATTAAAGAGCATCTCTCACAAATCACTATAAACCATTATATCTATAAATATTTTAAAAAGTGCTATAAAAAATAATTTGTTTACATGCAATATCATATTATTATGGTCAAACCGCTTAATCATTCAATCCTATAAGCACAACACATTGTATTCACAAGAAATATTGAGATTAAAATTTGAATATGAAAATAGCATGTCAACCATTTTAAGAATTTAAATCTCATTGTATTCACAAGAATTAATCATTCAATCCTATAAGCACAACACATTGTATTCACAAGAAATATTGAGATTAAAATTTGAATATGAAAATAGCATGTCAACCATTTTAAGAATTTAAATCTCATTGTATTCACAAGAAATATTGAGATTAAAATTTGAATATGAAAATATCATGTCAACCATTTTAAGAATTTAAATCTTTATGATCTTTCTAATTAGTAGACATAGTTATGAAATATATAATAATTGCAACAAATTTGCATCTAAAGACCCTTATAACCCTAACAAATTTGCATCTAAAAGACCCTTATAACCCTAACTGTTATGACCCCACAGGATGCTTCTTCAAATATTGTGATCATTCACCTCTTAAGGGTGTGTGACACTGGGACGGTTCTTACACATGTCTTCAATAAATTTGCATTTCCAGACTTCCCAAAAATATCCTAGAGTGTTCCACCCTTGGCTACTTGTCTTCCATCCTTGACTACCTCAATTCTTCCTTGCCTCTTAACCTTGCCTCAGAATTGTTCTCCCAAAATATCTTGTCAAATATTTCGTCCTTGGTTGTGCACCCTTGTGCTCTTATAGGGACTCCAAGAGTCACCAATGCGAAACGTCACATCCTTTGGGTGTGTCGCATCCCTTCGCGAACCCACACTCAAATGACTCATCACACCCCTCCATGGACCCTGTGCGCCCAAACAATCTCGCGCGCCCATCAACCATCATGTCTCTTGGACCAGTGTGCCCCATCCTTGGGCATGCACCACTTTCCTTGTGTCTTCTCTTGTGTCGATCGGTGTGACTCCTCATGGGTGTGCCAATGGGGTTGTCCAACCTCTCTGGTGGTCCATGTTGCCAAGGGCAGATGGGTCCAATCCTTGGGAATTCTCCCAAGTTTCCCTTCCCTTTCCCAAACATAAACCAAGTCTCTTTCAATAGTTCTAAGGCAAGTATGGTGTGTGCCCCCTTGGTTTCGCATGTCACCATCGTGCACCCAAGGTGCCCCTGCTCACACCCACATGTCTTTTTTTCCAACCGATCACATGGTGTCTATTTTCTTACCCAACTCGCCCCAAAGTCTGCCAAAAGAGTACAGGTGCTCGTTGGGTGTCATTGGAGACCTTACATCCTCCCCCACTCCAAGTTGTTGTCGTCCCCAACAACATTTGTTGATATTTATGGAATCTCTTCCCCATCTATTGATCTCGTCGCCACTGAATTATTGTTGTCTCCTCAACTTTTGTCATCAAAGAAAACTCCCTTTAGGAAGTTACATGAGTCTACAAAGTGTTTCTACTCTGTGACTTATTGTTGCTTCCATACTTCAGTCCGTATGCCCATGCTTCCATGTGTTGGATCCCATTGTGGCTTTGACTGATTGGATAGTTACCCTAATCAGTGTACCTCTATCTCAATAACTCACATATTCACATTCAAACATCCTTTTCTATCCACAAAATCGTCACATTTGCAACTCCTCATTTCCTCCAACTTGTCAAGTGATCTGGATTATTTTCGGCACAAAATGAGAGAGGAAATATAACATAGAAATATACAGAGATATTGCAAGAGAGCCAATAACATAATAGAGATATATCAGATATATAACAAGAGGCATAGATATACAGTATTACACAATTTCTAATAATAAGCGAAATGTACAAAACTGTAGAAATACAGAGTGAAAGACTCGCTAGAATGGTGGCAGCTTATCTCTGAGAAGAGATGTGATGGATTACTCACATTCGCAAGAAGATGGCTTACAATGAGGCTCTAAAGGCATTTTTAACATAAATAAAATCCAAAACCCTAACCCCGGAAGATGAAAAGCCAACAGTTTTGTGGACCCTGTTTTGGGTAGTTTGGTGTATCAACTTCCCGGGGGCGTAACTTTGGCATACGATCTCTGTTTGGGGCTCACGATAGCTCGTTGGAAAGGTATCATTGATGAGATTCATTTTGGGGGATCAATTAGAGCTTTTACTTCTCATTGAGGTGCTATATCCTGAAAAAACTTCATTTATGCCCTCAAAATGGCCCCGAAAGTTTAGGAACCGAAAAACTGCTAAAAACAGTAAGTTTCCAGAAGACTGTTTTGAGCCAGTTGGAATAGGTGGGTGGCCACCGATATCCACCTAGATCAATTCTCCCTCTTTAGGAAGCAATGATCTCCATTTTGTTGAGTTCCCGGAGGAGAGAGAAAAGCGTTTACTGAATCTACATCTTGATGAGTTGCTTGCCTTGCTGGAGAAATTGCGTTGCTCAACTTGTTGAAGGTTGTCACGAACCTGTGGCTGGAAGGGTTGGACCTTTTTAGCCAGTCTGGCTACATGAGATGCCTATTTGCAGAAGGAATTTTTACACTTTGCTGCAATCTTGTCGACCTTCTTATGTTGGATAGAAGGTGCTTGGACCGAGCCTGCAGTGGTTGTAGTGTCATTATGTTCATCTTTTGAACAGATAGTGAAGAAGATGAATTTTGGAGTATGAGATACTACCTTGAGACACTATTTAGGTGGGATAGTAGTTGGAACTACCTCTGGTATTTTGTAGAGATGACCCCCTAGAGTAATAATGACACTACAAGGTCAAGACTCATAAATAGCATGGCACTTCCACATATATGGTTGGCCCAAAAGAAAATCACAGAAATCCAATGGGAAAACATCACATAATACCTCATCCTTGAATTTTTGGATGCCATATGACAATTGACACTGTTGGCTGACACGAAGATCTCATCCCTGGCAAAGCCACCTGATGTTTTATGGCTGCAAGTCTGGTGTTGTTGACAATCCCAACTGTTTGACGACCTCTGTTGAGATGAGGTTCTTCTGGCTTCTGCTATAAAAAAATGAAATGAAATGGGGTCCCCTTCACCCCCATCTATGAATGGCAGAGGCGCTCTCCCTCTTTAGGATCTGCTGGTTCTTCTGGTTGAATTGTTGTAGTCGTGACAATAGCAGTAGGGTCTGCGTCGATGATCTGTCTTCTACCAGTATTTCTGAATCAGATTCTGAATCCAGGTTCGGCTCCTTGTCTTTGATCTCAGCCACCAATTATTTTTTTGAGCGACATTCATCAGTGTTGTGCCAGGGGATTTTGTTGAAATCGCAGCATTTTCCAGTGTCCGTCGTATTTTCGTTACCCTTGTTTTCATGTGGGTTGGACTGGTTTTATGAAGGCTGATTGTTAGGGCCGTCTTTACCATACTTTGGTTGTTGTGGATTTGTAGACCCGAACTCCCGCTTGTTTAGGTGCTTAAATTTCTTCTCGATTTTAACAACATATCGATAAGCAGCACCCAATGATGAGATGTCTAGAAAATCCATTTCAGTTTGGATGTATCTGTGTAGACCCTCATGGTATTTCAGTACCATATGTTGCCTGGAGTCTTTGATACCCAGCTTGGTGCGCAAGGTATGGAAGGTATTAATGAAATATGGCACTGCTCGACCCCTCTCATTCCGCAATGTGGTCCATCTCATGTACTGGTCATCATAGTTTCCAAAAGGGTAATATTGTTCCTTGATCACATCCACAAAAAAATCCCAAGTGGGCTCGACCCCATATATTCCAGACTCCTTTGTGGAAATTTTCTTCCAGCAAGTTTCCCACCAATGTTTGACATGGGGGAGAGCCTTAAGGAGTGTGAAGGTGATATTTTCCCTCTTGGAGAAATTATGAATAGAGAAAAAACCTTCTAGCAGATTTAACCATTTTTCTAGGGCATCCGCATCTATCTGTCCTTCAAATATGAGAATATAAAAATTAACTTGTACCTTGAAAGGCGAGGTTCCTCCAAAGTGGTCACTTGATGAATATGTGTCTGTTTTTATCGGCAGGCGTTGAAGGATGTGGGAAAAATTCTCCATCATTTCGTCCCTCTGTCACGTGAAAGCTTGCTCAAGAAACAAATTAATAGAATCGTCTGCTCTGTCGTTTTTATTTTCTTCCATCGTGGAGGGTTTCTTGGGTGTGCAAGAGCGATTGTTCTCAAGAGAGACAAGCTTGATACCCAACTTGATATACTTGGACCTCGTCAGGGACATGCACTAGAAAAAACGATCAAGAGCAATCTGCTCTCATACCACTGATCAGAATTATTTTCCGCACGAAATGAGAGCAGAGATATAACACATAAATATACGGAGATATTACAAGAGAGGAAATAACATAACAAAGATATATCGGATATATAACAAGAGGCACATAAATACAATAACACACAATTTCTATTAATGAGCGAAATGTACAAAACTATAGAAATATAGAGTGAAAGACTCGCCAAAATGGTGGCAGCTTGTCTATGAGAAGAGATGTGATTGTTACTCGCATTCGCAAGAATATGGGTTACTATGAGTCTCTAAAGTCCTTTTTAACATAAATAAAATCCCAAACCCTAACCCCGAAAGATGAAAATCCAATAGTTTTGTGGACCCCATTTTGGGTAGTTTGGTTTATCAACTTCCTGGTGCGTAACTTTGGCATACGATCTCCATTTGGACACACGATAGCTCATTGGAAAGGTAACGTCGAGGATATTTATTTTGGGGGCTAAATGAAAGCATTTTTCTAACATTGAGGTGCTCTATCCCAAAAAAAATTCATGTAGGACCTCAAAATGGCCCTGAAAGTTTAGGAACCGAAAAACTGCTAAAAATAGTAAGTTGCCAGAAGATTGTTTTGAGCCAGTTGGAATAAGTGGGTGGCCACCGATATCCACCTAGATCATCAATTCACCCACTGCATTCTCAACATGTTTCACTAATTAACCTCCTCAAGGTGCCCCATTGGGCTTACTACCTTCCACCGAGATAGTGAGCCAACATGTTGCGGTCTAGTTTGAAGGTGAAGGGGGATGGTTGGTTGGTCCATATCCTTCATCTCCAATATGTCCCAATGAAATCAATGGAGAGTCATCATAATTTTGTGTTATGTAGATAAGAAACGATACACTTGAACTGATTTTTCCTTCAAACTCCTCCATGAGTTGTTCTAGCTCAGGGTCATACATCCATTCATCATGTCCAAGATTTCTAGAGGAGGAATCAACCTCTCCCTTGGGTCTTCTCCACTAAGGTTGTTGTGTCTCCCTCACATCCTCTTGTTCCATGGATGGTCTATTCTCATGTTCAACAAACTTCTCTGACATCCTCATCTCGATGACTTCCTTTGATATTCACTGCAATTCATCAACTTTCAAATAGAAATTAGCCAAGCCATCCACTATATTAACCAGATATCCAAGTATCTCTTCAACATTAAAAATCCTCCATTCCACTGACATAATATTCCTTCCATTCTCTGTGTTATACTGTCCAAACATCATCCCATATCATCCAAGTTAGTTTCCACAAGGTTTCCCACTCTTGTTGTTTGCAACAACCATTTGCAAGGAAGACATCTGTGTGCCTCCTCTCTTCCTTATGGTAAGAATCAAACATAGATTATGTCTTAAGAAAATGGCCGAAATGTCCATGTGAGGAATAAGTGTTTCCTTTTTCTTCCTCATGAAATCTTGTCTCAACACAACTTCAAAATCACCCATAGGAACAATGGTAAAACTCATCCTTCTGCACCAATTACCAAGCTTCAATGAGATATCCTTGGCTATACTAATGACTCTCTCTACACCTGCGTTGATTGTCTTGAAGGTTTTTTTCATTGGTTCATAGTGCAACCCAAGCCTCTGCACCATGTCTTCCCTCAAGAATTTATGAGTTGCCCCACTGTCCACCATGGCTATCACTAACTTCCCATTGATTTCGACCTGCACATAACAAAGTTTCGTCTCATATTTCTCTTTACCCTCTTTGGATTCACACTCCATGAAAATGTTCAAGACCTGCAAGACTCCAATATATGGGTTTTCTACCTTCTCCAAAGAATTCAACTTTTGTTTCAAGGGACAATTATTTGCATAGTGCTCCTTGGCACAAATCGAAGATGGAATTGGATTCTTCTCTTTCGCTAAGTCTGTTTGCTTGGAATTATCTTTTCTTCCCTTGGATGTATTTGTTTTTCCTTTGTACTTCCTCTTCCCCTTCCCTTACTGTTTCTTCTCACCTTGGGTTTTCTCATTGTTCCTAGGGCCTGTCTTGGGTTCGCCCTAAAATTCAAACATTTCTTTTTTGCAGTGATTATTGCTGCAAGTTTCTACATGTTCTGTCATCGAATCTCACTCTACACCCATTTTTGCAAACCATTCATGAAGTGGAAAAGTATATATTCTTCCAACATGTATCTGATCTCCAACATGAGCCCCATGAACACCTTGATGTAAGCTTGGATCTTACCAGTGTGCTTGAGAGCCAACAACAAATATCTCGCGATCTATGCTTGGTTCCCTAGACTAAATTGTTCCTTCAGGGATGCCTTCATCTCTGCCCAGTTATTGATCTTCTCAACGATTCTCCCAGTTGCTAAGTCTTCCACCCAGTTCCTCTCCTAGCGTTTAGCGGTTCCTATTAGGAACATTGTTGTAATGTTCACCTTGGCTTCCTCTGAACTTCCATTCAATTGCTCCAAGTACTGCTCAATGTCTCAACAAAAGTTTCCAAAAAAAATAGCGTTGTGAGTATCTTCATATGGCTCGGGTTCCTTTATCTTGATCCATATTGGCATGGAAGTAGACATTTGTTCATTATCCGAAGCTTTTTTCGATAGTGTGATGGTGTCATCTTGGTCCTTTAACTTCTGTGTAATTGAGCCAAGTGCATCCTCTGCTTCCTTGATTCTATCTTGAACATCGTCGGTCAAGGTGTCAGTAATCACATTTGTGGTTTCCTGACACTCCTGGGTGACTTCATTAAACCCATGCTTCATCCTGCATATCTCAGTCTCCATATGATCGATATTCTCACCATGTTGTCACATAACGGCTGTCATATGTTCAACAATCTTCTCCAAGATAACAAGTTGATCCTTCATTCTATCGGTCTTGGGATCCCTCTCGGTGTCATTACCATATGCATGGGACCCAGCCATGGATGGAACTCCAAGTATCTTCACTTTGCTTGTGAAATGTTCTTCCAAGGCCCCAAAGATTTTGTATCAAGACTTCTTCAAAATTTTGTGATCAACTCAATGATTACCTCTGCGATCAGGTTTGTGACAGTCCTACATTCGTCTACTTTGCAAAACTGTTGGAAATTTTGTTTTCATTGATGTTAATGGATTTCATTGATATCACAGGAAAGGGGAGACTGAGTGTTGTCATCATTTATATCATAGGAAAGAGGAGAATAACTGTTGTCAATGATAAGGGAAGACTATGTCCCTATGAGTCGATATGATTTTGTATATTTAATTGTCATTGATGTCACTTATCAGTGACTCCTTGAGAAAATAAAGGTAGGTAGACTATGAACAATAAAAAATGACCTTGCAAATGACAGGTCCAAGGATCTAACGAGACACAAATCCATGGACAGACAGAGGAAGCATCTAGACTGTTGTTGCATATCTACCTTATGTGCATGAAGGAGAGAGGACAGAGGAAGCATTCAAACTGCTACAACCAAAGAGGAGATGAAGAAGCATCTTGCACGACTCTATGTGAATGAAGAAAAATAGGAATTAAAGGCAAACAAAGGAAGCATCCAGAATACAAGTCAAACCAGACAGAGGAAGAAGAGAATGCCCCTATGCGATGATGATGCACTGTTAAATTTATGCAAGTGTTCTTTGTTTACCCTGAAGATGAAGTGACTATGTGTAAATAAAAAAATTGAACTCTGGTTGCATAGGTTTAAATAATAATGGTGACTGGTGAAATCAAGGAGTAGGTTGGATGAGACAATCACGTGGAAGAGTCTTGTTGTAGAGCAATAAACCTGGTAAGAAAAATATCAGTTAACTAGACCAAATAAATGGAAACAATGACATATCCCACATTCACGAGGAAACATGACTTCGAAAGGTTTACATTACAAAAGCATTTTTATGTAACTTGAAAATGAATAGAAGAGTTATGGAACTGTGTGCAAGGTATTAACTTTTGTTGTGGATAACTGTGAACTCAAAATAGGTTAAATCCTGACCATTCATCTCTAGAGATCAATGGTGAAGATCAAAATATTTGGGTATGATACTTGGTGGGCCAACTCAGCCACGTTAGCTCCATGATAACAACCTCATCAATGCTATGTGTCTAGTAAGATGAATTCTACATTAGAGGAAGTCCACATCAGTACCATAACAAGAAGCTCTACATATGTCGTGTGCAGTTACATGTGTCAGGACATGTACTAATGCCACATCATCTAATGTACATGAAGAATATTTCCATGTGGAAGCCACCTCATCTGCAACATCAGCACAAGATATCTCGAAAAATGACCAAGTATCAAGATATCGCAGAGATAGTGTGATGCAACCCCCCTACTCCCCCGTAGGGATACACGACCTCCCAGTCAAGGATCTCTGATTCTTGAGTCAACCGACTCTCTAAAACCTTGATGGTCTCATTATGTATCTAAACACAGGTCATTTCGGCTCCTTGGTGCATGTCTTGTGGTACCCACAACCTTCCCTTTCTCTCTCCTACAAAATCTCAAAGTACTGGGCGTTAGCTCCTTTTCTGATAAGCCCCCTCTTGATGTGGCCTTGGGTGATGAACTCGCATGACCACATGATTGCGGGCATGACCAAAGGCGGTTTGAAATCAAACTACTTTTCGGCCCGCAATTCTCTTCGAGCCTCCACGTGTCCTCTTTCCAAAACCACGGTCTGGATTGTGGCCCACCCTCAACATTTTAAAGTTCACACAACTCATGTCCCCATAATTCTATGGGACCGTCAATCTCCCAATATTGACGATACCGCCTGAACTGATAGTTTAGATCTGCCCCTTCCAAATCTACGGACCAGATCTTCCCCTCCTAAATCAACAGATGTGATCTCCTTCGTGATTCCATATTTCAGACTTTTCAAATCTCAAACCCTGCCTTCCTTCATACATCAATCTTTCGGAGTTGACGATCTACAAACACTTTTCCTCCTAAATCAATGGCCCTACTTCTACTTTGGTTGTTTGACCTTTCAACTAGATCAACGGTCCTGCGGCACCTTTCTCGATCAACGGTTGATATCTCCTTCGGGTCTCCGGACTTCTAAGATCTCAAATCTCAAACTTCACTTCCCCTCAAAGTATGCATATTCCTACTGCGTTTCCTCTTGAATAGGACGATTGAGGTTTACTTCGGGTATTTACCTAGAGTCCACAGATTTGTGCCACATGTCCTCTGGATCTGAGGACTGAGGATTGCTTTGGGTTTTTACTCGGAGTGCATGGATTTATGCCATGTCTCCCTTATATATGATGGCTATGAATTACTTCTGGACTTTAACCTGAGTCCATAGATTCACGCCATGTCTCTTCTAGATCTGGTGGTCCAGATTCACTTCGGGTGATCCGACGCTTGATATTTTATTCGGACGATCTGACGACTGAGATCTACTTCGGACAATCCAACAGTTTAGATTTACTTTGGCTCACCGGCTCTCCGGGCTTCGAGAGTTTCAACTCTCAACTAAAACTCGCGAAGTGATTTCTCCAGAGTCCACGATATGTCGCCACATGTCCCTCTGGATCTAACGGTCCAGATCTCCTCCTGGTGATGAACGACCTCAAATTACTTTAGCTATTTCACCTCCTCCCGATCCATGAACTTTCAGAGTTATGGATCTTACACCACCTGTCCTCCTTGATGATGGACGGTCCCAAACTACTTCGGGACTTCGGAACTTTAGTGAGTTCTCCCTCCTACATGTGCGAATCACTAAGGCTCGTGCACCTTTCTCTGATTAGATGAATGTTGGTCCTCTACGCTGTGATCCAACAACCACTGTCGCTCCTCCTCCCGAGCTTCTGATTTCTCCTGACTTAGAATATTTCTCAGTATTCAAAGGTCTCAACCTTTTCTCCTCCTATGAGTCTGACTCTTGGATCTCGTAAACAATTATGAAAAGTGATATCCCTTCTGAGATTGATCCTTAAAGTATTTCAACTTCCCACACACTCCTTGCATTCAGGGATTTTGATAACTTAGTTTGAAGGATTTCTTGAAAATAAATTCTTCTTTCCCTCCTGGCGTTCCTCTGTTTTGGTTCTTTGATGCTTAGTCTCTTCTTAACGTTGTGCACTCTTTGCACCTGGTCTAAGTTTCCTCTTCTCTCTCTATGAACACTTCTGAGTCAATATGAGACTCAACTGACACACTCCTTGCATCCTAGATGCACACCTTGCTTACAATTTTTAGAAGAGAAGTAATTGAAACTTATCCAGTTTCGTCACCAACTCATATGATCAACTTCTCGAACAATCATACATGAACGAAATGAAATAAAACAACATACATAGAATGCAACATTCATTCAATCACACTTTAAAATGAACACAATCCAATATTTGGGACAATTCTGTCTGTTCTATTCATTCATGAAATAATTACATAGTATTGCAGTTCTCCACTGCATCTTTTTTCTACTCTATTTTTCTCTACTGATCTATATCTTCCTATCTCATGATACTTTTGCAATGCAACACCAAAATATCTAAGGACTGGCTCCACAAGCTCTCTCGTCATGTCTGCAACCTATCCTATCAAGTCATAGCGGGTACCTACTTTTTCCTATTACAATAACTAACAGTTATTGCCAGATAAAAGTAAACACTCTATATCTGAAACTCCTTACAGTCCTTCACGAATTTACAAACACGACATATTTAAAAAATGATACTTTCAAAATATCTCAACAACTCAATTTGCTTCTGAGTTAAATGTTGATTTGAAACTCTATCATGCTGATATGTCATATATTTGCCTCCACGCTTGCGTCTTTGACTTTGAAGGAGATGCTCCTGCATCATACTCCTCTAGTTAAAATATTCATGGACTCTTGTCCATGAGCTTCTGCACTGTTTTTCCATGCTTCAAAATATCAAGTTCTGTGACCCAACTTGAATCTTCCNATAGCTCTTTGTTCAATGATTTTCTCCATCTGAGGTTTTTCTACTGTGGGCAATTGTTCTTCCCACTGAACTTCTTTCTGATCATCTGATTCTCCATCATCATCTCTCCTGTAAGGATACAGGTCTGCAACATTGAATATCGGTGATATCCCAACATTGTCTGGCAAGTCAATTTCATAAGCATTGGCTGCGAATTTTCTGAGAATCTTGCATGGTCCTATCTTCTTCATCTTCAAATTGTTATACAATCCCATTGGAAACCTTTCTTTCCTCAAATGAGATAATACTTCATCTCCCACTTCGAATTGAACTTCTCTCCTCTTTTGATCAACTCTATTCTTATATTCCAAGTTGTTGTCCTATAGCTACTCTCTTACTCTATCATGGCGTTTCTGCATTTCTATTGAAAAATCCTCTGCTCCAACACTTATGAACTCATACTGATTTAGATATCTCAACTCTGTAATCCCTCTTAGTTGTATACCATACACAATTTCAAATGGAATTATTCCTGTGCTCCTGTTCACTAAATTGTTGAATGCAAATTCTGCTTGTGCCAGAATCTGATCCCATTGACGACCTTGCCCAGTGACTAAACTTATTAACAAGTTTCCCAGACTCATGTTTACTACTTCTGTATGTTCATCTGTATAAGGGTGATATGATGAACTAAAGGACAAGTTTGTCCCCAACCTCTTCCATAGAGTCCTCCAAAAGTGTCCTACAAATTTGGTGTCCTTGTCTGAGACTATGCTCCTAGGTAATCCATGTAATATCACTACTTCTCTGAAAACCAAATTGACTATGTGTGTGGCATCGTTTGTCTTCTGGCATGGTATGAAATGTGCCATTTTTGAAACTCTTTCCACCACAACAAATATGGAATCGCTCCTTTTCTGAGTTCTAGGAAATCCCAACACAAAATCCATATTGATTGCATCCCACGACCTTTCTGGAATTGGTAATGGCTGATACAAACTAGTGTTTTGTTGTCTTCCTTTTGCATACTGACAAATTCTGCATTTGTTTACAAACCTTTTCACCTCTTTCCTCATGCTCAGCCAATAATATGAATTACTTAGCTGTGCAAATGTCTTATCATGACCAAAATGTCCAGCTAAACCTCCGCTGTGTTTCTCTTTCAACAGGTTAACTATCATTGAGCATCTTGGTATGCATATTTGGCTTCCTTTGAACATTAATCCATATTGGATCAAATATTCTATCCATGGGCTTCTGTCTCCCAACAAAGGATTCTTGCATGCCTCATAAGCTTCCTTAAAATCTACATCTTCTCGATACATCTCCTTGAGGTGTTCAAACCCTAAGGTCTCCACATAGAATTCATGTACAATTAAAATCCTCCTGCTCAAAGCATATGCAACTTTTTTATCCATTCCAACAATATGTTTAATAAAAAAAGTAAAATTTTGCATAAATTCTACCCATTTAGCATGTCTCTAATTCAACTTTTCTTGCCTAGTAATAAACTTCAAAGCTTGGTTATCACTGTACAAGATTAATTACTTAGGAATTAGATAGTGCCTCCACTTATTCAAAGCTTGAATCATTGCATAAAATTCTTTGTCATATGTGGAATACCTCTTCTTGGTGTCATTCAGTTTGTCACTGAAATAAGCAACTGGCCTATTATCCTGACTCAAGACTGCTCCAATAACTAATCCACTTGCATCACATCTCACCTGAAATGTTTTTTCAAAATCTGGTAAGACCAGAATTGGTTGTTCTGTGATCTTCTCCTTCAACACCTTGAAACATTTTTCATCTTCCTCTGTCCAACTAAAATACTTGTGGTTCTTCTTCACAGTGTCCAGCATGGGTGCACATATACCACTGAAATTTCCGATAAACTTTCTATAAAAACTCCCTAACCCATGAAAACTTCTTACCTCAAATATGATGCTTGGCGATGGCCATTATTTGATTGCTCTCACCTTTTCTAGATCCATCTTCAATTCATTTGAAGAGATCACAAAACCCAAGTATATGAGTTCTGTCTTCATAAAAGAGATTTTCTTCATATTTATTAGCAATTTTTCTTGCTGCAACTTTTCCATCACTAATGTCAAATGTCGTAAGTGTTCTCCCTCTGTCTTACTGAAGATTAGTATGTCATCTAGATATACTATGACAAATTTTCCTATGAAGTCTTTCAATACTTCATTCATCAATCTCATAAATGTGCTTGGTGCATTTGTCAACCCAAATGGCATGACCAACCATTCAAACAATCCTTCATTTGTCTTTAATGTTGTTTTCCATTCATCTTCCTCTCTCATTCTTATTTGATGATATCCACTCTTCAATTCCATCTTGGAAAAATAGCTTGCTCCACTCAAACAATCCATCAAATCATCCATCCTTGGTAAAGGAAATATATACCTAATGGTTATCTTATTGATGGCTCTAGAATCTGTACACATTCTCCATCCTCCATCCTTCTTTGGACTTAACATAGTTGGTACTGCGCATGGGCTTAGGCTTTCCCTGACCAAACCTTTATCCAACAGCTCTTGGACTTTATTTTTGACTTCCTCATTCTCTCTAGGTGTCAACCTATGATCTAAAAATGAAGAAGACTTGTAAACTTGGAAATATTTTCAAGTAAAGTTTATGTGTTAAAAGCAAATGGATCAACTTTGCAACACATCATTAATAGGATTTACTCATTTAAGACACAAATAAACAACAGCATAATCAATGAACATAAGCACATAACACAACAAATGATAAAGGAGTTCACCCCTCTCTTGGGCTACATCTCCTGGTCCAGCTTCCAATGGATCATTATTATTAATTGCTCAAAGTGCTAAAAAATGTGCTTTACAATGCTCAAATTGACCAACAGACTGCTCCAATGGCTTCAGAGTGTCCAAAAACCCCTAGCTGGGCTTTTTCGACAACTCGTTTGGCCAAAAAACGAAGAAGTTAAGCTTCCTGGAAGTCCCCTCTTCAAGCTTGTTGTCTCTACATCTACAAATTGCACCCTTGTTCATTCTACCTAGCACACACACTATTTTAAGCGTAAAAACCCAACATCGAATGCAATCGTGCCAACGGTGCGAACTATAGGACGGTTATGGGCACGCCAGCCCTTAACCGCCAAGCTCCCGGCACATGGATCCATGTGACCTCTCGCAAATATAAAAGGGTTAACTGTTTCCAAAGCCAATCCAACTCACGCGCTAAGGTTGAATTCATATGAGCACACATAAGAACCGTGGCTTTAACCATTTGACAAACAAATGCGCGCCAACCATTAAATTGGGGTCATAAGGTATATATGGTGTGCGACCGGGGGCTGGGCTCCGTTTGTAATGCAAATTCCCATGCACATGATAGGCCAATGGTCATATATGTAAATCAATAGAACCACGGGCCAGGGCTAAACCCCGGCCCAACCCCCGCACCAAACTTAAAACAATTCAAATTCAAATGAATATTAACCCACTTACATAGCAAGGAACAAACGCGTGGTATTTTGGTCGGGCGGACTTTGTTAAGGCTTTACATGGTGGGAGGAGGTTCACGGTTCGAACCCCACGGAGTCCATAATGTTTTGAACTAACAACCAATACAATGGTGCCACGTGGCAACCCATGACTGGGCCACGTGGCACCACACCATTTATCAAAATGATGCCACGTGTCGCATTGTGATTCGACCACATCTACCAATCGATGATTTCCATGTCACCAGCTACCCTATCAGTGTACTTCATGCCACATCACCTGTACGGCCTCTGCCACGTTAGCCTGTACGGACTGTACGAACTGCATAGTCAGCGTCCTTTTTTTTACCTGTTTGACGATTCGAATAGATCGTGATATCTCTTGCTCCCGACATTCGTTTGAACCCAAATGAGTTGTGTTGGGTTCATAACGATGAGGCCTACACTCTCGTTCGATTTGAAGTGATTCCAAGCACTTTGAATTTTTGAGCAAAATTTGATCCCCTGATCACACCTCCCCATTGGGAAGCTTTTGGACCTCCAAAAGACTATTTCAGTCTATGTGAAGATGAGGGTATATTTCCCTCACCCTTCCAACCTCAATCCACTTGGATTTGCTTGGATTTGTTCCTTTAAGGCCAACTCGAAGATACTCCACATTTCCTCGTTTTGAAGTTCGCATTCTCCTGTCAAGGATGGTGTCTTCATGCAGTCCTGTAAGATATTCTGGGGAAAAATAAACTATAGAAGGAATTTGAACATGCTCTCCATGATCATCAATCAACGGAGGCTCATACAATTTCAAATTCTCCACATTAACAACTACATACATTTGCATATAAGGAGGAAAATCTAAACGAAAAGCATTGTTACCAATCTTGTCAATAATCTTGAAAGGACCATGTCGAATCGGTTTCAATTTTTTACCTTCTCCTTTAAGTCTCTCCTTACTGATGTAAAGCCAAACTTCATCTCCAACTTGGAAACTGTGATCAACATGACGCTTGTCATGTCTCATCTTGTACTTGGCTTAACTCTTTTCCAACTGCTCTTTCACCACTTGATGTATCGACTGAATTTGTTCAATGAAATTTTCTTCCCTATCAATGTCATATTGACCATCGATAGCAATATCCTTCCCAAAGATAAAATCTAAAGG
>SNQJ01S0054655.1:77505-91825 GCA_010110895.2 Picea sitchensis
ATAGGAATTACATCACATAATATTTCATCCCTATAACCTCCTATTTTAAATTCAACTTGGCATTGTTGACTTACCATTACTTGATGTCCTTTCTGCAACCATGATACCTTGTATGGGTTTGGATGTGCAGTTGTCTTTAGCTCCAGTTTCTCCACCATCTCCGTGGATACTAGATTGTTAGTTCTCCCACTGTCTATGATTACCTTGAAAACTCTGTCTTTTGTCTTGCAAGCAGTTTTGAACATACTTGTTCGTTGAACTAGCTCTTCTGCCTCTTTCTCTGGTTTAAGAAGAATTTTCCTCATCATGAGGTTCCTTCCTCCTTCTACTGCTTCTGCTTCCACGTGCTTCTGTGCTTCAACAATGTGTGCTTCATCTCCTCCTTCTTTCTTTCTCTCGGGACATTCCCAAGACTTGTTCCTTGGTTTTCCACAAGCATAACATCTAACTTTGCCTCCTCTGGCTCTTCCTCTTCCTCTGGGAAAAGAGATTCTTCCTCCATGTTGTCCTTCCTTATAACTTCCACCTTTCTCTGGGTGACTATGTTTTTTACCAACTTCATGCTTTGGTTTCTGTAACTTCTCTCTACTGGTTTGCTTACCTCTGCTTGAAATTCCTCCATTGTTTCATTGGCTTTGTTTCCTGGCCAATTTTTCTTCAGCTTTCAAGGCTGATTGATAAGCATCCTCGAATTTACTAACAGACATCATGCTGATCTCCTCTTGGATTTCATACCTCAACCCATTGATATACTTAGCTATTTTTTCATCTTCATTCTCTTTCTGTCCAACCCTAATGTTCATTCTATAAAATTCCTCAATGTACTGCTTCACTGATAATCTCTTCTGTCTCAGGTTCTGCAATATTATGAATAGATTGATTTGATAGTCCTTCGAGATAAATTTGGCTTTCAGCTTAGCTATCGTCCTATCCCAGTTCTTAATTTTCTACTTACCTTTGCTCCTGTGTTCGGCTTGCAGTTCATCCCACCATAGCGTTGCATGAGATTTTAGTCTTGTCACTGCATTCTTCACCATCTTGTCTTCTTCAATATCTTCGTAATCAAAGTACTTGTCCATATCACATACCCAATCCAACAATTCTTCAACTTCTAAATTGCCTTCATACATTGGTACCTCTATCCTTGCTCTGGCCCCTATCCTTGAAACAACTTTCAATAAGAGATCTTGTGCAACATCCTCTTCTACATTTTCTTCAAATTCTATCTCTTCGCTCTCATCTTCACTGATATCTCCAGGGTCTGGTGCTCTTCTCTGTGTTGTTTCCATGGCGTCCAGCCTCATTCTGAGTCGCCTCATTTCTTCTTCCATTTATGCATTTGATCTATGCCTTCTGAGTGGCATGATTCCACTACGTCACCTTCTGGTGCCTACAAGCAAAAATTAAATTTTCTTGATACCATAATTGATACCAATTTGCCTCCTTTCTCCTTTATCTGTTATCTGCAAACAAACTCAATATCATCTCTGATACCACCTGATGCAACCCCCCTACTCCTCCATAGGGCTACACGACCTCTCGGTCAAGGATCTATGATTCTTGAGTCAACCGACTCTCTAAAACCTTGATGGTATCATTCTGTATCTAAACACAGGCCTTTTCGGCTCCCTTGTGCAGGTCTTATGGTACCCACAACATTCCCTTTCTCTCTCCTACAAACTCTCAGTGTACTGGGCGTTAGCTCCTTTTCTGATAAGCTCCCTCTTGATGTGACCTTGGGTGATGACCTCGTGTGACCACGCGATTGCGGGCACAACCAAAGGCGGTTTGAAATCAAACTACTTTTTGTCCTGCAATTCTCTTCGAGCCTCCCTGTGTCCTCTTGCCAAAACCACGGTCTGGATTGCGGCCCACCCTCAACGTTTTAAATTTCATGCAACTCCTGTCCCTGCAATACTACAAGACCGTCGATCTCCTGATCTTGATGGTACTACCTAAAATGATGGTTCAGATCTACCCCTTCCAAATCTACAGAACAGATCTGCCCTCCTAAATCAACGGATGTGATCTCCTTCGTGATTCTGGACTTTAGACTTTTCAAATCTCAAACCCTGCCTTCCTCTGTACACCAATCTTCCAGAGTTGATGATATGTGGACACCTATCCTCCTAAATCAATGACCTTGCTTCTACTTCGGGTGTTTGACCTTTCAACTAGATCAATGGTCTTGTGGCCCCTTTCTCGATCAACGATCGAGATCTCCTTCGAGTCTTTGGACTTCTATGATCTCAAATCTCAAACTTCACTTCCCCTCGAAGTATGCGGATTCCTGCCACGTGTCCTGTTGAACTGGATGGTTGAGGTTTACTTCGGGTATTTACCCGGAGTCCACAGATTTGTGCCACCTATCCTCTGGATCTGACGATCGAGAATTGCTTCGGGTTTTTACCCGGAGTGCATGGAACTATGCCACATATCCCTTAGATCTGACGACTATGAATTACTTCGTGACTTTAACCGGATTCCACATATTCATGCCATGTCTCTTCTAGATCTAGTGGTCTAGATTCACTTCGGGTGATCCGACACTTGATATTTTCTTCAGATGGTCTGATGACTGAGATCTTCTTCGGACGATCCAACGGTTTAGATTTACTTCGTCTCTCTGGCTTTCCGGGCTTCGGGAGTTTCAACTCTCAACTCAAAATCGCGAAGTGATTTCTTCGGAGTCCATGAACTGGTCACCAAGTGTCCCTCTGGATCTAATGTTCCAGATATCCTCCTGGTGATGAACGACCTCAAATTACTTCGGCTATTTCACCTCCTCCTGATCCATGAACTTCCAGAGTTATGGATCTTACGCCACCTGTCCTCCTTGATGATGGATTATCCCAAACTACTTCGGGAGTTCATAACTTTGGTGAGTTCTCTCTCCTGCGTGTGCGAAGCGCTAAGGATCACACACCTTTCTTTGATCAGATGGTTGTTGGTCCTCTACATTGTGATCCAACGACCACTCTCGCTCCTCCTCCTGAGCTTATGATTTCTACTGACTTATAAGATTTCTCAGTCTTCAAATGTCTCAACCTTTTCTCCTCCTACGAGTCTGACTCTTGGATCTCATCAACACTTATGAAAAGTGCTATCCCTTCTGAGCTTGATCCTTAAAGGATTTCGACTTCCCATGCACTCCTTGCATTCAAGGATTTTGATAACTCAGTTTGAAGGATTTCTTGAAAATAAATTCTTCTTTTCCTCATGGCGTTCCTCTGTTTTGGTTCTTCGATGCTTAGTCTCTTATTGACGTTGTGCACTCCTTGCACCTGGTCTAAGTTTCCTCTGCTCTCTCTCTCTCTCTAAACTCTTCTAGTCAATCTGAGACTCAGTTGACGCACTCTTTGCATTCAAGATGCACACCTTGCATACAATTTTCAGAAGAGAAGCAATTGAAACTTATCCAGTTTCGTCACCAACTCATACGATCAACTTCTCGAACAATCATACATGAACAAAATGAAATAAAACAACATACACAGAATGCAACATTCATTCAATCACACTTTAAAATGAACACAGTCCAATATTTGGGACAATTCTGTCTGTTCTATTCATTCATGAAACAATTACATAGTATTGCAGTTCTCCACTGCGTCTTTTTTCTTCTCTATTCTACTCTATTGATCTCTATCTTCCTATCTCTTGATACTTTTACAATGCAACAACAAACTATCTAAGGATTGGCTCCATGAACTCTCTCATCCTATATGGAACCTATCCTATCAAGTCATAGAGGTTACCTACTTTGTCCTATTACATTAACTAACAGTTATTTCTAGATAAGAGTCAACACTCTATATCTGCAACTCCTTACAGTCCTTCATGACTTTAAAAACACGACATGTTTAAAAAATGTTGCTTTCAAAATATCTCAACAACCCAATTTACTTCTGAGTTAAATGTTGATTTGAAACTCTTTCATGCTAAGATGTCATATATTTTCCTCCACGCTTGCGTCTTTGACTTTGAATGCGATGCTCCTACATCATAGTGAGAATGAAAGAGAATTGAGAGTATGTGAATAAATGAGCACAAACTCGCAGAACTGTGGTGACATGTCGAAAATCAACTAAGTATCAAGAAAGAATCGATCAGTCAAAGATGTCTCAAAAATTGGCTAAGTATCAAGAATCGGTCAAAGGGATGAGGTCTCAAGAATCAGGAAAATGTTGTAGACCCGTGGCCCGCGATGAGATCTTGAAAATGACTAAGTACCAAGAATCGGATGGACAAAGATGTCTCGAGAAATGTCTAAGTATCAATATTGGATTAGTCGGACGGATGAGGTCATGAATAAGAGAAAGATGTCATGGACCCATGCTAAGATTTCAAAAATCAACAAAGTGTAAGAGACTCATGGTAGGAGTCCAAAAATATACTAAGTGTTAAGAATCAATCGGATGGATGAGGTCACAAGTATAGAGTCAGGGAAATGTTGTAGACCCACGACCCACAGTGAAATCTTGAGAATTGGCTAAGTATCAAGAATGACTAAGTACCAAGAGATTTTGAAGAAATGACTAAATACCAAGAATAATACAATTGGTCGAACAAGGATGTCCCACATAGATGTGATAGGAATCTTGAAAATTGACTAAGTGTCAAGAGATCGTAGAGTGTGATGAACTATGAGAAATTGTCTAAGTATGAGGAATCGATCAAATGGCCTTGGAGGTTTCCACTTGTCATAGATCGGATGGCCCAGAGGGAGATACAACCCACGAGGTCACCACTTGTCATAGATCAAATGTCCTAGAGGGAGAGAGATCTCATAGCCTAGAAGGTCTCCACGTATCACATATCAGATGACTCAGAGGGTGAGAGATCCAAAGGCTTATGATATCTCATAGACCCACGGTGAAATACTTATAAAATTTTCTAAGTATGGGTGCAAAATGAGTGTGGAGAATACAAAAGTGCATTCTGGAGGCTGCAAAAGGTTGGATAAAAGTGCCTCAGACTTGCGGAGAAAGGATTGAAAATATTCTAAGTATAGGTGAAAAATTAGTGTAGTGGAACTTGAGGGTGTAACTTGGAGGTCGCATAAGTTTCAAATGAAGAAGAGATGTGCCTTAGACCTACGGTGAATCCATTAAGACAGATTGATGATCAAGATCAATACAAGATCTAATTGGATGGTGGTTGTGAGCTGAAGGCTTGAGCAATGTGAGACCTGGATCAATGATCAAGATCAATCTGAGGTCCAGATTGGACGACTGTTATGCATTGTGTTTTCATTGCGTGTTTTGATGGGTAGATAATGGATCAACGACCATGATTGATTTGAGAATAATATCTAATGGTTGTTGACTATTGAGTGGTCCCAATATGATAAGAATAAATCGACGAACAAGATCAAATCAATATTAGATCAGACGATGGTTGTGCATTATGACTGCATGGTATGTTCTTGAGGACACTTAAGTAGATCAAGGATTTTGATTAAATTTAGGTCCATATCAAACGAAGGTTGTGCAGTGTGGTTACACGTGATCCTGATATACTAAAGAAGTTTGACAATTGAGATCAAATCAAGGATAGATTGGACGACTGCAAAGTGTTGAGGGCATATTGTGTGTCTTGATGGGTATAAAAATGGATCAACGACCATGATTGATCAAAGGACCCCATCCGATGGCTGCTGAGTGTTGAAATTCGCACTGTGGTCTAAGATAAAATCACACACAAAACCAAAGGGGGTTCCATGCATGTTTCTTAGGAATGTTGCAGCCTTGTTTTGAGGATATATTTAGCTGAATCCATGGATATACTTTTGTATGTGGAAATATTCATGGAAGTATGGAATGTATAAGTAATGATGCTCGAATCCATTTTAAGTGTGAGAAAAATAATTGAGAAAGGATGGGAGAGTGTGGGGTTCTGAAATTGTAGAACCAAGTGTGAAAGATGTAAGTGTTGTGGAAGGAATATCCGGACGAGGAAGAGGAGCTCTGAAGTTCTCAGGAGCGATAAAATGAAAGAAAGTGAAATGTGCTTGTCTAAGGATGGATGGGAGGTGCAAGGACAAATGAAATTCTAAACTATGCATATTGTGAATGGTGACAACATAGACAAAACAACAGACCTGTGTAGGTGAAGGTTTGAAGAAAAGAGATAATCTGGTATTGTTGACAACTTGAGGAAATTGATGTTTCCAATAAAGTTGGTATATATAGGCAGTTTTAATTTGGTTCTTAGCTAAGGGGATTGGTGTTCCCTGTATATTGGTGCCTTTCAAACATTGTTGTTGAGTTGGTGCTCAACTAAGGGAATTGGTGTTCCCTATAGGTTGGTGCCTACAAACATTTCTACTGATTTGGTGCTCAACTAAGGGGATTGGTGCCTCCTACAGGTGGATGCCTACAAATATAGCAGTTGTAGGTTGGTGCCTACAAGGAGAACTGAGTTGGTGATCAGTCAAGGGGATTGATGTCTCCTATAGGTTGGTCCTTGCAAACATTAATTTTGAGGTTGTTCTCAGGAGAGGAGATTGGTGTCTCCTACAGGTTGGTGCCTGCAAGAATTGTAACAATAGGTTGATTCCTACACAATTTTATGAAAGAACTATTTTATGTTTTTCTCCCATTTGGGTTTCCACGTTAAATCTCTGTGTACTATGGATTGTATGGTTGTGTGTATATATTTATCATTAACTTCTCTAGCTAGTAAAGTAATACATTGATAAATATTGTAAGAAAATATTGTGAAAATAAAAAGAAGGCTTATATTGATTCACCCCCCCTCTCATTATAAATAAGTGTGCCAACAATTGGTATCAGAGTAGTTTCCTTCAAAACATTCTAACCACTAGAAGGTGAATCCTTGTAGCACACATGGATTGGATTCCAACTCATTCGTTCGATGGAACAAACTATATATTTTCGAACATAAGAATGAAGGAACATCTATAGGCATTGGGATATAATTTATGGTAATCAATTTTCACTAGTTACATTCCCTCAAAAACTCCACCAACAAATGAAACTAGAAAGAAGGTGTGTGAAAACAATACAATATCCATGAATGTTATTTTAAGTGGCTTAGTGGATTCTAAAAAATTCAAAGTGGTATAGTGCACATCATCCAAAAAGATTTGGGACAAGCTACAATATCTTTATGAAAAGCAAGGATCCTTAGACATGTTAAAATACACAAGGACATACGAAAACGAAGAAAGTAACAACTCAGATAGTGAATCAGATGCTCAAGAAGCCAACATTCCCAGGAATCCCAAGAGAGGATCAAGCAAATACAAAGGTGAGTCTTTTTTCTTCAATTATGAATAATTAGGACACTTTGCAGCTAAATGCTCTTATTTAAAGATTTGAAAGAGCAATGAAAAATATGGTTCCATACTTATAAATGATAAGACCGAGAAGAAAGGAAAGTCCTACAAATAGAGGAAGAATCTATATACTAATGAGGACAACATTAGTCCTAATGAAAGTGGCATTAAAACATAAGAGATTCTCTTCACGACCCTAAAATCATAGTATGATGAATGATAAAATAGAAGCACAGATTTGAGAGAAGAAGGAAATCCTGAGATTGAAGTGGAAGAGGATCTTGAAGCAAAACTCATCGGCGCCTTAGAAGAAATAGACAAACTCAAAGAAAAGAATAAAAATTTGAAAAAGGAATTGTAGAAATGTGAAGATGAGAAGGATGATCCTGACAAGGAACTTATTTGTGATCAAATTGAAATAAAAAATATTAGAAAAGAGAATATGTTGTTGAAGGAGCAGCTGTCACAAATCCTTGAAGAAAAAGAAAAAATAATTAAGGTGCAGATTGAAGAAGCAGAAGTAATAAATGAATTGATAGAAAAACAACTAAAATAAAAGGAACAAAGTTGTGAGAAGCTTGAAGTGGAAATTACCTCTCTAAGAAAAGAATTAGAAGATACAGTCACCCAGTTGAACACAAACCTGAAGTTTGGAAAGAGTACATAAATCTTAGATAATATTCTTAGTTGTCAAAAGTCATCATCTATCAAAATAGGTCTTTGTTATGAGTTCACTCCTAAGATCCTTAAAAAGGATGCAAGATCAAAGTCATCAAAAAACAAAATTGAAGAGATGTTTGAAAGTTGTGGAAATGTTCTTAAAATATCCAACCACAATGAAGAAAATCACAAGGAAGGAAATTATGACCAGCAAGAGGCTGGATTTTCACTCAAGAAGGACAAGAACGAGTTTGGAAGACTTTCTCCATCAAGGAGACCCTTCATAACCAGGTATCAAAACCTTTTTCTTGGTGATTATTTTTCTTGCAAATTTTTTTGTCACAAGGCATTAAAATGTAAATCATATGGAAGAAACAACTATATAAGAAATTGGAGTAAAAGATCTCATGATAACTACAAGGAATACTCTATGAATATCAAGACCAGAAGTTTTCATGAGATTACTGGTAGAAACTACAATCCATTTTCTCCTCTACATCACAAAGTTGAATGTTACAATTGCAATAAATATGGACACAAAGCAAAAGATTGTAGAAGAAACATGACGAGATTTTATAGACCAAGATACAAAAGGGTATGGAAGAGAAAACAAGAGGAGGAAAATAAGGAAGAATTTGAACTAGCTTTGTATGGACAAAACAAAGAACAAAATACCATAACTAAACAAAAGAAATATATTACAAACGTTTGGAAGAGGAAACAACAACAAGAATAAAATAAATCTATATTGGTGCAAACTGCACTCCTAGCACAAAATGAATGCTCAATTCACATAACCAATGGACCAAAGTTTGTAAGAGATATGATCAGGGAAATGGAGTCATGTAGTAATGGGGTTGTTTCTTTCAATGTAAATTAAACCAAGTAAGAAAATCAACATCCTAAAGATATATTTGAAAAGAACTTGATAAGAGAGGCAGGAGAAATGGATGGTTCTGAAGGTAAGGAGTCTCTCTTTAAAAGGATGGGACATGTAGGAGAAGACCATGAATTCGGAAAAAATGTTGATGTGAAAGAAAAGGAACTGATCTCGAATGATGGGAGAAGAATTTTGATAAGAGAAAGAAGGCAATGATTGGATCTAGTTCAATAAATCACAAGAGCAGATGTCAAAGAGAGCCTTCAAGTGTCCAAGTTTGATAATGTATTCCAATTGTAATATGGAATATAATGAAATAAAGAAAATAAGAAGGCTCCCAAGACACAAGCCTATGCAAAGGAAATGATGAAGGATGAAGTTGAAGCACTTAAAAAGGGAGAGATTGGAACAAAGTCTTCTACAAGTTTCACAACATCACTATTGCAAACAAATTATAGGAAGTACCTTCTCCAAGCTCTAGAATGAATCTCTACAAGGATGATGGAAACAAATTGTTGGAAAGAAGCTAAATTACTTAGTATTCACAAGTATGATGCCACTGTGACATAGAAGACAATGTTTGAGCAAGGAAGAAATCACAAATTGAAATTGATAGTCTTCTACTATGATGTGAATGATGGATAAAATAATTGGAGTTGATGATAGCTTGAATGAATGAGTAATATATATGACTATCCATGGAAATATTCCACTATTTTATTTGATTGAAATGGCATGAATATGTCGGAAGGATAAAATATGCAACAATTGCAGACAACAAACCATGGTGAATGGAAAACACATTGTCTAACAATTCTTACAATTAAGGAAGTAGTTTTTGGAGAAGTTATAATAGCCATATGAGCATGCCCTGTTCAACAGATTGGTGCAAGTAATAAATAACATTCAATGTCCTGGTACACAAGATTTTTGGAGGATCCCATAGGAGATAAATTTAAGAGGATATATTGTATACTGATGAGGTTTATGTACATTATGACAACCTTTGAAACATTATTATCATGACAACAAGCTTCACATTACATTTTCAGAGAGCATGTGTACCAATAAACATAAGGGAAGTATAAAACACTAAGATAAATAGACTTAGAAAATATGAAGAAGAGGAAGCTCCATGTTCCCAAATAAAGTAAAGAAGAAGAAGGGTGAGAGATCTAAAAACTCATGATGTCTCATAGACCCATGGTGAAATACTTAGAAAATTTTCTAAGTATGGGTGAAAAATGAGTGTGGAGGAACACAAAGGTTCATTTTGAAGGCCACAAAAGGTTGGATAAAAGTGCCTCAAACCCACGGAGAAAGGATTGAAAAGATTCTAATTATGGGTGAAAAATGAGTGTGATAGAACTTGAGGGTGTAACTTGGAAGTCACAGAATTTTGAAAAGAAGAAGAGATATGCCTTAGACCTACAGTGAATCCATCAATATAGATTAACGGTCGAGATCAATCTAATATATTATCAGACGGTGGCTGTGAGATGAAGGCTTAAGCAATGTGAAATCTAGATCAATGGTCAAGATCAATTTGAGGTCCATATCAGATGACTGTTGTGCATTGTGGTTGTGTGTTGAAATTACTAAGACAACTGAGAGGGGGGGTGAATCAGTTGTTACTCTGCTTAAACAATTTATGACTTATTCAAATAATTTTTAATCTCTTCCAAGTGACCATTAATATTATACAAGATATGAACAGTATAAATAATGAACATCAGTCACACACAAGATATACACAGAAACATATTTTCACATGGAAACCCATAAAGGGAGAAAACCTCTTCTTCTTCGAATGATAGGCAGTATTTTAAGTTTTTTACATCATCTATCTTTGAGCACCAACTCAATGTGAGGCTACTACCTCTATTTTACAAGCTCCAACTTGTTGAGCGCACCAACTCTCTGGTTTCTCTAGCACCCACTAGAAGGAATCACCAACTCCCTGATATTTCCATCACCAACTGGATGGAAGCACCTACTTCCACTTATACAAGCACCAACTTGCATACAAAAAACTCTATGCTTTCCCTAGCACCACCCTGCCACCCTATTTTCTAGCCACAACTAGATGCAAGATACAACTTCCAATATTCAAGCACCAACTTTGAATATCAGAGGACCACAGTCCTCCCTAGCACCACCCTACCTCCCTGATTATAAATACATGATTGAATAAGCAACAATACATATATATCAATTCTTACCACTTCTTCTCTATTCTCCAAATCTTCTCTGCTTCACTATTCTTCTGCTCTATTCATACTTGGCTTGACTTGATGTCTCTTTCTATATGTTCTTTCTCCGTCCTTCTCATGCTCTTTGATATCTGCACATTCTGTTCTCTTAACCTTTTATGTTCTGTTCAGCTTCTATTTCTCATCTCTGAGTTTGATCTCAGGCTATGCACACTGTGGTTTTCCTTTCTCCCAGACATTTTTTAGTGAGAGTCGCCAACCACACACAGTCACTACCTTTCTCATTTTATGCACACCTACCTCTTCAGTTACATCTCGAATCTCCTAGGGAAAAAATGCTTCAGTAACTGAATCGCCAACCGTCCAGGAATCATGATTCACTTCTGCTAACTGAATCATAACTGATAATTAACTATGAGGTGAAACAGTAACCCTTCGATCAAGTTTCCAATTAATTAGCACCGTTGGATTAAATCCACAGGATTTCACGTTTATTTCATATTCCCACTGGTTGTAACCGAGCGCTAAACATAATTTGAATTTCTTGATTTTGTATTTCGGCATTCCTGTGATGAAGGGTCTCGACACTCCAAGTCACGATCACCGAAACTTCAAAATGGAGCTTAGCATTGTTGGCTTCTTCCCCTCACGTGACCATCGGCGGTGACCACAGGCTGTGCCAAAAGGTGCTTCACGATTTTTCCATGAGTCTCCTTGACTCCTCCAACTCCCGGTATCCAAAACTTCGAAACAGAGCTAGATCAATGGTCCACGCTCTCCCTTGATCAATGACTCAGATTGAATCATGGTTTCGTGTTTCACGATTTCAAAGGATAGAGCTCCTCCTTCCTTTGACTTTTCAGTCAGTGAAAATCTGACCTCTCGCCATGTGTAGTATGCATCCAATGGTCCACGACCCTCGATCCAAGGGTTCAGATCAATCCTCGATCCGATGGCCCGGATCATTTTGGGAAATTGCATATCGCGAGTTCGAGGGGTTAGAGCACCTCCTTCCTTTGGATTTCCCGATATGTGAAACTCCAAAACACAACTTTTGTCATTCTCTGATCTTTCTCCACGTGTCCTTGTCGATAATGGATGGTCCCCCTAATTTCGGGACTTTGTAAACCCACTTCACCTTGCACTTAAAGATCTTGCTCATTCTTTTGGATCCAATGACGGTCGGTCCTCTTGCTCAGTTCTGACGCCTAAGATATTTTCTCCTCTTTTGCACTCTCCTCCTATCTGAATTCAGATATGACGACCATTGGGAATTCAAAATGGGTAATCCAACGATTAATGTTTCTCTTCACTGTTACGCTTATGATCTTTCCATGTCTTCACTGTTACGCTTCCGATCTTTCCATGCCATCATCGCTGCGTTGTTGGTCTTGCCACTTTCTCTTATTCGTCATCATTGTGATGATTCATCATCATGTTGATCTCTGATCTTGCCATCAATGGAAACAAGCATACTCTACCTTTGTCTGGAAACATGCCAACAATCTCCCCCTTTGGCATTGATGGCAACCTCTTGAAGAACATCCAACTATCCCATTGTAGAATATTTGCAATTGCAATTACTATCCCACTGTAGACTCCTTGCAATTTCAATTACCACACTTTCTCCCCCTTTGACATCAATTTCAAAGAATACACACGCTCCCCTTGAGTTGTTGTAGTACATATCGAAGATATCAGAAATGTGACAAGCACATACTCCCCCTGTCAACTATGAACAGAAGAACCAGAGCTATATTCACAAGAAATATAATAGATACTCAATAAGTACTCCCCCTAATAAGGTTAATAGATTAGACAAAAGAAGATATAACCCCCAACTTCTGACGAAGATATCCAAAAGGTGTCACTGCTAATGGTTTAGTAAAGATGTCAGCTATCTATTCTGTGGAAGGAATATAATTCAGTTGAACAACTCTGTTTGTAACCTGCTCTTTGAGAAAATGATATGTGATTGGGATATGCTTAGTCTTGGAATGAAGAACAAGATTCTTGGAGACACTAATGGCACTGGTGTTATCACACTGAATTGGAATCAGATCAATATAATTTACCTTCAAATCTGCAAGAGTTTGGATCATTCATAAAATCTGCGTACAACAAGTAGCAACAACAATGTACTCTACCTCTGTAGTTGATAAGGAAATAGATCCCTTCTTCTTACTAATCCATGCTACTAACGAGTCACCTAGGAAGAATGCACCTCCACTGGTGCTCTTTCTCTCATCCACACAATTTTCCCAATCAACATCTGAATAAGAAGCTAACTGAATATTCTGATTTATAAGATACCACAGACTGTAATTCATTGTGCCCTTCAAGTATTTCAATATCCTTTTTACAACTACTAAGTGACTTTGTTTAGGAGAAGACTGATAACGACCTACCATTCCAACAACTTGCATTATATTAGGAGGGGATGTTGTGATGTACAGAAGATTGCCTATCATTGATCGATATGTCCTTTGATAAACATCAGGTAAAATATCATTTTTACTGAGCTTGCAACCCACCACCATAGGTGTAATAACAGGGGAAGAATCTCTCGTTTGGAACTTCTTCAACATTTCTTTCAAATATTTTTCTTGAGTGATAAAAATTCCTACAGAACTCTGATTTACTTGTAAACCAAGAAAGTATGACAGTTCGCCTATCATGGACATTTCAAACTATGTTTCCATAGAGTTAGCAAACCACTAGACAGAGGAATCATTAGTACAACAAAAAATAATGTCATCTACATAAACCTAAAACAACTAGTAAATCATCACCTTCAGACTTAATGTAGAGATTGTTGTCAACAATACCTTTCTTGAACCCTTTGTCTTGTAAAAATTTGTCCAGTCTATAATACCAAGCTCGTGGTGATTATTTCAGTCCATATAAAGCCTTCTTCAGCTTGCAGACATAGTCAAGATTATCTATCAATGAAAATCCTTCATGTTTCTCCATATATACTTCTTCCTCTCGATCTCCATTAAGAAAAGATGACTTAACATCCATCTGATACACTTTAAAGTTCTTATGACATGAATATGAAAGAAACATTCAGATCGCTTCCAATATTGCCACTGGTGCAAATGTTTCATCAAAATCATGTCCTTCAACTTGTGCATACCCTTTATAGACCAATCTGACTTTATTCCTAACAACTTGTCCTTTTTCATTCATTTTATTCTTGAATACCCATTTGGAACCTATTACATTCTTATCTTCAGGTCTAGGGACAAGCTCCCAAGTATT
>SNQJ01S0054655.1:95046-107019 GCA_010110895.2 Picea sitchensis
TCATCATCAAGATCTCCCATAGCCATAATCATAAAATCATTCACTTTGTCTTCACATGATGAATCACTATCTATGTCTTCTGAGGAATTGTCATTGTTTGCACACAAACTTTTCTTTTTACTATATTTCTTAAATTTGTATTTTTTTCATCATCAGAGTTCTGGTCCTTTTTCTGGTGAGGACACTTAGATGAAAAATGACCTATCTTACCACAGTTAAAACATTTGAAGGGGAGCTTGCCTTGATATTTTCCTGATCCTTTCTTTAACCTTCTCACAAATTTTGCCTCAATATCATCTAATTCTGAATCAGTGTTCTTGTCTGCTTTAAAATATGCTTCTCTAGTAATGGATTTATCTATGCTAATTTTCATTTCATATGCAGTTAGAGTTCCTAGGAGTTGATCAATGGACAAAGTTTTAAGATCATTTAGTTCTTCTATTGCAGATACTTTTGGATTAAATTTATCAAGCAGAGATCTTAAAATCTTCTGAACTAAAAATGATTCTTCAATCTTCTCACTAAGACCCTTCATGGAATTCACAAGTTCTTCAACTCTTAAAAAATACCTGCTAACTATTTCATCTTCATTCATATTTAGTTGTTCAAATTTCAATATATATGTTTGAATTTTGGCATCTTTTACTTTCTCATTTCCTTCATAACTTCTAATAAGTTTATCCCGCATTGTTTTGGCAGTTTCAAGATGCATCACCTTTACAAACTCAGCTTCAACAAGTCCATTCAAGATAGCATTCATTCCCTTGGCATTAAATCTAAACTCTAACTTATCATCCTTAGAATCTAGCACAACAGGCTTTGTATATCCAGTCTCTACTACATCCCAAACGTCAACACCTAAGGCCATTAAGTATGTTCTCATTCTAACCTTCCATAAGGAAAAATTTGTTCCATCAAACAAAGGAGGCTTATTGGTTGAAGTCCCTTCATGACTTGTCATGTTTAAGCTTACATATCTGCCTTTAAATAAAAGGAACCCTCTCTGATACCGATTGTTGAAATTACTAAGACAACTGAGAGGGGGGGTGAATCAGTTGTTACTGTGCTTAAACAATTTATGACTTATTCAAATAATTTTTAATCTCTTCCAAGTGCCCATTAATCTTATACAAGATATGAACAGTATGAATAATGAACATCAGTCACACATAAGATATACACAGAGACAGATTTTCATGAGGAAAACCATAAAGGGATAAAACCTCTTCTTCTTCGAATGATAGGCAGTCTTTTAAGTTATGTACATCATCTATCTTTGAGCATCAACTCAATGTGAGGCTACTACCTCTGTTTTACAATATCCAACTTGTTGAGAGAACCAACTCTCTAGTTTCTCTAGCACCCACTAGAATGAAGCACCAACTCCTTGAGAGTTCCAACACTGACTGGATGGAAGCACCTACTTCCACTTATACAAGCACCAACTTGCATACAAAAAACTTTGTGTTTTCCCTAGCACCACTTCTAGCCGCAACTAGATGGAAGATACAATTTCCAATATTCAAGCACCAAATTTGAATATCAGAGGACCACAGTCCTCCCTAGCACAACCCTACCTCCCTAATTATAAATACATGATTGAATAAGAAACAATACAGATATATCAATTCTTACCACTTCTTCTCTATTTTGCAAATCTTCTCTGCTTCACTATTCTTCTGCTCTGTTCATACTTGGCTTGACTTGTTGTCTCTTTCTATCTATTCTTTCTTTGTCCTTCTCATGCTCTTTGATATCTGCACATTCTGTTCTCTTCACCTTTTTCTGTTTTTTTCAGCTTTTGCACATTCAGCTTCTGAGTTTGATCTCACGCTATGCATACTGTGGTTTTCCTTTCCCTAGACATTTTTCAGTGAGAGTTTCCAACCACACACAATCACTACCTTTCTCATTTTATGCACACCTACCTCTTTAGTTACATCTCGAATCTCCTAGGGAAACAACACCTCAGCAACTGAATCGCCAACTGTCCAGGAATCATGATTCAGTCATGCAAACTGAATCATAACTGATCGATTAACCGTGAGGTGAAACAGTAACCCTTCGATCAAGTTTCCAATTAACTAGCACCGTTGGATTAAATCCGTGGGATTTCGCATTTATCTCATATGCCCAACGGCTATAACCAAGTGCTAAACATAATTTGAATTTCGTGATTTTGCATTTCGACATTCTTGTGATGAAGGGTCTTGACACTCCAAGTTTCAATCACCGAAACTCCAAAATGGAGCTTATCACCGTTTGATTCTTCCCCTCACGTGACCACTGACGGTGACCATAGGCTATGCCAAAAGGTGCTTCGCAATTTTTCTGTGAGTCTCCTTGACTCCTCCAACTCCCGGTATCCGAAACTCCAAAATGGAGCCAGATCAATGGTCCACGCTCTCCCTTGATCAATGACTCAGATTGAATTGCGGTTTTGTGTTTTGTGATTTCAAAGGATAGAGCTCCTCCTTCCTTTGACTTTCCAGCCAGCGAAAAGCTGACCTCTCGCCATGTGTAGTCTGCATCAAACGGTCCATGACCCTCGATCCAAGGGTTCAGATCAATCCTTGATTCGACGGCCCGGATCATTTCGGGATATCGCATATCGTGAGTTCGAGGGGTTAGAGCACCTCCTTCCTTTGGATTTCCCAATTTGCAAAACTATGAAATGGAGCCTTTGTCATGCTTTGATATTTCGCCACATGTCTTCTTTGATAATGGATGGTCCCCCTACTTTCCAGACATTGTAAACCCACTTCACCTTGCACTTAAAGATCTTGCTCGTTCTTATGGATCCAACGACGGTCAGTCCTCTTGATCAGATCTGACGCCTGTGATATGTTCTCCTCTTCTGCATGCTCCTCCTGTCTGAATTCAGATTTGACGGCTATTGGGAATTCAGAATGGGTAATCCAACTATTATTATTTCTCTTCACTGTTACGCTTCTGATATTTCCATGTCTTCACTGTTACACTTCTGATCTTTCCATGCCATCATCGTTGCGCTACTGGTCTTGCCACTTTCTCTTGTTTGTCATTGTCATGTTGATTCATCGTCATGCTAATCTCTGATCTTGCCATCAATGACAACAAGCATACTCTGCCTCTGTCTGGAAACATGCCAACAGGTTGCATTGTGTGTTTTGATGGGTAGAGAACGAATAAATGACCATGATTGATTTGAGAAGAAGATTTGATAGCTATTGTGTATTGAGCGGTATGTTGTAAAACCAGGTGATCCCGATATGCTAAGAAGAAATCGATGGAAAAGATCAAATCAATATTAGATCAGACAACAACTATGTGTTATGACTGCATGGTATGTTCTTGAGGAAAGTTAAGTAGATCGCGGGTTGTGATTGAATGAAGGTCCAAATTGGATGGCAGTTGTGCAACATGGTTACACATGATACAGATATGCTAAAAAAGATTGACAATCAAGATCAAATCAAGGATAGATTGGACATCTATTGAGCACTGAGGGTGTATTGTGCATTTTGATGGGTAGAAAAACGGATCAACGACCATGATTTATCGAGGAACCTCATCCGACGACTGTTGAATGTTGAATTTTCACTATGGTATGAGAGTAGATCGCACATGAAACCAAAGGGGGTTCCATGTCATTTTCTTAGGAATGGTGCAACCCTATTTTCAGGATATCTGGAGCTGACTCCATGGACATACTTTTGTATGTGGACAAATTCATGGAAGTATGAACTGTATAAGTAATGATGCTCGAATCTAGTTTAAGTGTGATAAAGTGAATTGAGAAAATATGGGAGAGTGTGGATTTTTGAAATTTCAGAACCAAGTGTGAAAGATATAAGTGTTGTGGAAGAAAGTTGCAGACGAGGAAGAGGAGCTCTGAAGTTCTCAAGAGATAGGAAATAAAAGAAAGAAAAATGTGTTTTTCTAAGGGTGGTTAGGAGGTGCAAGAACAAAGTAACTTTTTAAACTATGAAGATTGTGAACAATGACAAGAGAGACAAAACATCATACCTATGTAGGTAAAGGTAATTTGAATAAAAGAGATAATCTAGTATTACTGGCAGCTTGAGGAAATTGAAGTTTCAAATAAAGTTGGTATCTACAGGCAATGTTGATTTGGTGGTCAGCTAGGGGGATTGGTATTCCCTATAGGTTGGTGCCTGCAAACAATGTTGTTGAGTTGGTGCTCAACTAAGGGAATTAGTGTTCGATGCATGTTGGTTCCTTCAAACATTGTTGTTAATTTGGTGCTCAACTAAGGGGATTGGTGTCTCCTGCAGGTTGGTGCCTGCAAATATAATAGATGTAGGTTGGTGCTTACAGGGAGAACTGAGTTGGTGCTCGGTCAAGGGGATTGGTGTCTCCTGCAGGTTGCTTCCTACAAACATTAATTTTGATTCAGTGCTTAGGAGAGGATATTGGTGTCCCATGTAGGTTGGTGCCTACAAGCATTGTAATAGTAGGTTGATGCCTACATGATTTTATGAAAGAATTATTTTATGGTTTTCTCCCATTTGGGTTTCCACATTAAATATCTATGTACTATGGATTGTATGGTTGTGTATATATATGTATCATAATAAAATATTGTGAAAATAAAAAGCAGGATTATACTAATTCACTCCCCCTCTCAGTATAAATAAGTGTGCCAACAACAAATGCTCGGTTCATCCTCAGAACTCTATGCTTGGCATTCTCGATGGGTGTTCCTAGATATGTTCACAAGTCATGGCTTCATCGACAAATCATCCCTTTACTTCTGTCACAAACCACCAAGTCTATGCTCAAGTTATCTCTCAACAAGTGTGCCCCACCACAACTATTCTGACTATAGTAGTGGTGAAGAGATAATCTTCTCTGATACCACATGTCATGAAGGTGAAGATGTGGTGAAGAGATCACCAAACTATCTTTCAAGTTTTCTATGATACCACCTGTCACAACCCCACAGGATGCTTGTTCATATCTTTTGATCGTTCACCTCCCAAGGGCGTGCGACACTGCAATGGTTCTTACTTGGCTGCTTGGAAACACCAATATTACTTTTTTCGGACTATGCCTCTTCACCTAGAGCATACCCATACTATGTTCTAGGCTACAGATGAGTCACACTCCTACTATAGTTCAACTCTTGTATACTTAGACAATTTTTAGCAATTTAACACTTAGTCATATATAAGCATACATCCATGAACATGATAAACCAAGAGAAAAACTACGGATAAAATGAAAGACATACAAAAAATAGTGCGGGAAACATGAACCATGCCTACCACCTCACTAAGTATTTTTTATTGTGAAACATTTACAATATAAGTACTAATGGCTCGATTTACAACCTAAGTAGAGTTACATGACTCGCCTCACCTCACCAAGATACTCATACGTATATTTGTCCCACCAAGACTCTCTTTCATAACCATCTTTGCAACCCCCTAAGATGTGTGCACCTCAAATGTCCCCTCAACAACAAAATTGTTGTCCCTTCATTACCGCAGACTTTCATCAAGTTAACATATATTTCGGTTCTACCTCAAAAATGCCTCCAACAAACTTGCATTTCCATAATTCCCCAAAATATCCTAGAGCATCCCACCCTTGGCTACTTCCTTCCTTCCTTTCCTACCTTGGTTCTACCTTGCCTCGGACTTGTTCTCCCCAAATCTCTTGCCAAATATTCCTTCCTTGGTTGTGCACCCTTGTGCTCTTATAGGGACTCCAAGGGTCATCAATGTGAAACATCACGTCCTTTAGGTGTGTCATTCCCCTTCGTGAACCCACACTCAAATGAATTGTTGCACCCCTCCATGGACCTGGTGCACCCAAACAATCCCATGAATGCATCAACTGTCATGTCTCTTAGACTGGTGTGCCCCATCTTTGGGAACACACCCCTTTCCTTGTACGTTCTCTTGTGTCGATCATCATGACTCCTCCTGGGTGTGTCGATGGGGTCGTCCAACCTCTCTGGTGCACCCATGTTTCTGATGGCAGACAAGTCCACTCCTTGGGCATGCTCCCAAGTTTCCCTACCCTTGCCCAAGCGTTATACTTGTATTTTCCACCATAGGTTGTGAAAACATTCTATTAGATGTTGTGAGGCTATAATTACATAATTGAGTAAAATTATCATAATTATTTTACAAGGAAATAATTATTTTGTCACGATTTCATAATTATAAAATAAGAATTATTTTATAATTGAGAATAAACTCATAATTGAAAAGAAAGTTCATAGTGAGTTGGAAAAACCTCATAATTGAGCATGGAACTTGAGAAAAAATCTCATAATAGAGAAAAAAATCATAATAGGTTGGAAAAAGCTCATAATTAAGAATGAAACTTCTGCATGACTTGTAATTTCTTAGTTCACATGTCATCAATCCTATCTATTACTTGTAATTGATTAGTTCACATGCTATCAAGCTATCCATGAATTGTATCCACCTATCCATGACTTGTATCCACCTAATTCACATGTCATGAAGCCTATCTCCAATCTCTTCTAAAATACTATAAGAAGAGGCCAAATCAAGGAGATGTGGAGAAGACTTTTGAGAGTGTTATGCTGGAAAAATCGAGAGAGAGTCTCAATAGGTTAAGGAGGAGCATCGGGAACCTGGAACTAGGAGGAATGAATCAAGAGTCAAGGTATAGGTACATTGATGTATTTGTCCATTCATATTAATATAGATCATTGGTTTTCCCCTTTCACATTGTTCATGTTCAATGATATATGTTAGATCTAATCTTATATTGAATAGATCAGGATATATCTACTAGATTTGAATTTCCTAACACTAGAAGAATAATAGATCGGTAGTTGTTTGTCTCCTTGTGTGCAGGAAATAGATCATAGGAGCTAGAGATGGATCTCGAGAGCTACATTAGTTGGATACGCGAGGATAACCATCGGTCGAAAGGTATGTTCAACACCCTTCTTGGTTAAAAGGAAATAAATCTAAATAGATCTAGGGAGAACCATAGGAATCTAGCCCCTCTGTCTATCTTGGATCAAGGGAAGATCCAAGGGAGATCTGCCTTATCTGTAAGTCGAATTCATCTGTAATAGAATTGGTGACTCCATTGGGGAGAGCCTTTGGTTTTTTCCTTATCTTTGATTTTTTCTCTTAAAAGAGGGTCGTGACCTTTAGATCAAATTCTGTAGCTTTTTGTACAAAATATAAAGGAAATAACTATAGATCTGGATTTCTATTGAAATTTAATCCAATTTAAAAAAAAAAAAAAATTGGCCAGATCAGTGTCTGGAAAGCAAAGTTATTGCTGATTTAAAATCAACTATTTTGCAGATTTTCCGTGACAACCAAGTGGACTGTTTGGCTAATACATTTTGATAGAGAATTCAGATTCCACCCAGACGAAATCCGTTAGAAAGAATATTTTCGGGGATTTATTTTGATGTATGATATCATATGATTCTAGTAAATACAGAGTGTAGTATAGTACCTACAAATTTCCTCTCCCAAACTTAGATCTCCATTATATGCTTTTTAAGTTTTGGGTATGATCTTGGTAGAGACATTGGAGTTGGTTGATCCAACATCAGTTCCAATTTCCTAAATCCCCTTTGTTTGTTGTTGTTGTTGGTTTTCCTTTTGCATTTCCTTTCTTTCATAGATCATGAATCTTTTTTCATTTCAATTGGAAAAAATAACCAAAAAAGACAAAAAATTGTTGCATGCTTGACTGCTTTTGAAGCATTACTAAAAGAGTGCATTAGGACCATTGTTTGGTTTTAGATCTGAATTGCTTGTTGGTTTCTTGGTATGTGTTCGGTTTCATTTCTCAAAGTTGCAAAGAAAAAGGAAAAGTCTCTTTCCCTCCCATAGCTAGATGTCATTGAAGTGAAAATTTTGCATTATCATCCTTGCATTGATTGGTTGGGTCAAGATTCAAAACATCACCAAAGATTCATCCACTACCTTTGGACTTAAGCAACAACCATAAAAAGAAAGCGTAATCTAAAAATCATTAGACATTTTTATTTTATAGTAAACCAACATTAGATAAGCTTACGGCCTTGGATTAGGATTGGAGAGTAAACTCTCCAAGGCCACAAAGTGAAAATTAGGAGTCATTAACAAGTGATAAATCCATTATTGCAACTGGTGTGTCGAGAAGCTCCTCTAACATAGGAGTTAAGCACGAGGTCACATCGAGGCAAGTAAAGATATTACCCCTCTCTATTTTTTTTGGTGTTTGCGGTACCGCTTAGATTTCTATGTATACGAGGGTTTTGTTGATGTCTCACCTTCAGATCTTTGAGATTGGTTACCCTTCCCTTACGTGTGGTCAGACCTATGACTGTTTGCCCGATCATTGATTAAGAGGTGGTAGCCTAAATGACCTTTCCGAGGTAGCCACATAGACGATTGTAGGTGGGAAGTGCATGTAGTACATGGGGCAGACGTTTGTTCACAGTCTTAGTTCCCCCGAAGGGTGCCCTCCTTAATAAAGGGTGTTTGGACAGGTCAAGGTCGTTTCGCATATATCATCGTAACTGCTCCTCATACCTTCTCTAGCCAATATTTTGGGGCCTTCATATCCCCCATAGAATTGGTTCTTGGAAGGCCCCTGAGCCAATTGGTTTTCTTATTATTATCCTAGATTTGATTAGGGGTGTGCTCTTTGAGTCTGAGTCTAGGTCGGCCTTAGGTTGAATTGTTTTTAGATTTTTAATTATTACATTCACAGTGGTTGAATCACCGTGCTGGTCTCGTCAACTATGAGGACTTGAGCCTATTATGGAGGTGAAATTGTCTCTAAAGCGGTGCAATAAAGGTGACAAGGAATTCAAAGGGTCTTATCTTTGGTTTGATGAGATCGATTCCGTTGAATTAGAAGTGGTAGATGAACATCCTTCACAAAATTTTAATCCTCCTTTGACTAATCCAGATGCTCCTTATTGGGCCTTGACCAATTTTTGATGAAATTGGTCATGTTTGACCATTTTTGGGACTTTGACAGACTGGTCGAAGATTGAGTGCCCAGGCGAAGCAGAGATTGCGGGATCTCACTTGTTTTGTGGACCCAGCAAGGGGTCCATTAGGGTTTTTGTATTAGGGTTTTGGGATGTCAACCCATGGGTTTACCCATGTTTAGGCCTTTTTGTAAATGTATAAATAGGGATCTAAGCGATGTAAGAAGTCAGTCTGGTTGGCTTTGTGCACAGTGACTAGAATCGGCTTAGTGCATAACTACTAGTGGCTATGTGCATAGTAGGTTAATATTGTCTCAGTGCAATAAGTTGTAAGTGCTTTGTGCAGACAGACTGTGTAAGGCTTTGTGCTAATAAGGAGTTGGCTCTGTGCCTTGACCTAATCCTGTGAAGGACGGTCTGGTGAGTTGTGCGCATATCTCCTACTCTCTACAAAGTTGGCCTCTGTGGCTTTGTGCACAGAAGCATATGAATGTAAGAAGTTTGCAGACTAATAAAGAAGAAGAAGAAGAAGTTGGTGGACGTAGCCCCACACTGGGGTGAACCACGTATATCCTATGTTGATGTGCTTTGTGTGATGTTGTTGATGTTGTTTATGTTGTTTATCTATTAGTGTATTGATCTTTATATATGTTAGATAGATGTATGGATTCTTAGTGCTCTATTGATGGTAAATGAATGCTAGATATGAGTTAATGCTATGTGCTAAATTATTGGACGTGTTTGATATGATTATTACTATGTTTCTCTATACTTAGGGTTTGATCTGCGATGTGAATGAGAATCATAATATAATGCATATTGTTGGCTAAGTGCTTTGTTAAGTGTTGTAATCACAGATCTGTGTCCCAGATTGGTTGTAGACACTTGAGTCCTGCAACCCCCCCTGCCTCTACCTTGGGTGAGACTTCACCTACTTCGCAAGTGTTGCCAAAAGCGCTGGTAGTTAGGGTTTTATTGGTGCGATGTTGAAGCGTTGAACCCTGCGTCTGCCCCTGTGCCAACACACCTGTACTTGTCCAAGTAAGGGAAATTTTTAGTGATCATTTATCTTTGTTTAGTCATCCTCTCACCATGTTAGGGTTGAGTGTTTCATCTAGTGTATTAGAACCAATGATCTCATCATCAAGTAGGACAAGGGGAAATCTGCCTAGGGGCATCCCCATGATGTCCACGTTACCACCCCTTAGCTCCATTGGACCTACACCGTCCATACCTTTCTCAATAGGCATGTCAATCTGGGGGATGTCGGTTGTTTCATCCTTTCCATCCATTAGTATACTGAGAATTTCTACACCCATCTTGTCTATCCTGATGCCCACCTTTGGATATTCTTCCTGTGGGGGGGTGAGCCTTGGTTTCAGCATCGGGGGTGGAATTCCTTCCACCTCCACCATTCCTATGAGAGGCCCTGTATCGTCTGGTGCTAGTTTACCTTTCAGGTGGAATTTGTCTAGTGGTTTTGGGGTTGTCCCTAGTCAGTATGAGGGCAATAGTACGTCAAGAGGTTTTAACTTTCCTTGGGTTAGCATACCCTCCCCTGGGGGCACATCCCTTGGGAGAAAATTTTCACCTTAGGGAGGTTTTCCCTTTGTTAGCACCTCGAGTCCTGGGGGTTTCTTCCATGGGACTAGTTTTGGGATTTTTTTTCCTGGAGAGTCCACATTTACCCCTGGAGGCATGTTTGGTTCTAGGAGCAGTCATGCTCCTATAGGTGCCAACATCCCAGTGAAAATTTACTCTTCAAGATCTCCCCAACCATCCAATAGTACCAATATAGGGAGACTGCAAGGTCCATCTAGGACAACAGAGACTTCACCTCCCTCCCAATATTCATTTGCACTGTTGCCTTTTCTTGAAATGTTAGACTTACCTGATTTGTCTCGGTTGAGAAATGACCCTATTTCCCACGACCCATCATGGTCAAAAATTCCTTCCAAGATAACTTCATATATTATGAAATTCGACGGTAATCCCAAAGAAGACCCCTCCACACACATCATGACATACCACATGTGGTGCTCATCCAACTCATTGATGGATGATAGTGTGGGGCTTCTTGTTTTCCAGAGATCTTTGATCGGAGCTGTCTCAAAATGGTACATTGAATTACAAGATGGTTCCTTTAAAAGATTCAATGACTTGGCAATGGTGTTCTTAGTGCACCATCAATTTCCCATTCGATGTGAGATATGAACTGAGATCTTGACTTCACTACGTCAAGATAATGCCACTCATATTTTTGATCATATACATGAGTGGTGGCAATGATGTAGGATGATTAAGACTCATATTTTAGATACGCTCCTTATGGAGTGGTTCACAAAGTCCCTCCTACGACCCATTTACATAGATGTAGCTATGGTTGGGGTGGCCACCGAGGAGCAAGCCATTTTGCATGCCCAACACTTGGACTTGATCTATTTGTAGTCGGGTACACTTTATGATATCATCCCAAATGCTCCTTGGCCATTGACTGATCCAAAGAAGCCAACACTTGGACCCCATGTCGATGGTGTGGTTGGTTTTGTTTCCCATGCATCTATGAACTAGTTAGCTGACCAAATGGGTCACATGTCGATTTCATCACACCCATCGGCTTATGTCACTAATGATCAAACTGATACAATCCCCTCTCGGACCTCCGAGGTGAATTTGATGCAGTCCACACAACCGAAGAATACTAAGAAAGGGACTACCTCCACCCAAAACACCCAGGAGGGGGGCACTAAAGCGAAGTAGAAAAGTTGATTTCCCTACAAGATTTGTGGGGAGGAGTTGAGGACCTTCCCACTCACTAGTTTCCTCAGAAGGATGAGATCCATCGATTTTTGGCATGACAATAGGTCCCCCAACAACTTGTTATATTAACCCATCCTTTAATCCCCCCTCAACCTCAAAACATGGTTCCCAAAAATCTTGCCCCTCCGCAAGGGGGCACAACAGGTACCCCTCCCCATGAGGGGTCTTCCTTGAATGCTTCTGTCTACATGTGTGACCACACGGTCAACTTGCAA